>JAJPUD010002574.1:37032-57564 GCA_023553655.1 Myrmecobius fasciatus
AAATCCCAAATGGGATTATAACTGAAATGATTGAACAACATATATAGAATACTACTTATGTAGGAATTGAAAACTGGTTTCAAAATCTTATAATCTATCCCATTTTAAAAATATTTATGTCACAAATTCTAATAGGCAAATTGTAAAATAGCTCATTTTTGTCTTTGTGACTGCTTTCCCTTTTTGACTTTTCTACTTTTTCCTATATCCAGCATGGCATAAATAATAATAGTGATAATTAACATTTATATTATATTTTAAGAGTTGCAAAGTACTTTACAAATATTATCTTGGGGTAGGGCAGCTAGGTGGTGCAGTGGATAGAGCACCAGCCCTGAAGTCAGGAGGACTTGGGTTCAAATCTGTCTCAGACACTTAACATTCCCTAGCTGTGCGATGGTCACTTAAACCCAATTGCCTCAGCAAAAAGAAAAAAAAAAAATTACCTCATTTGATCAGCACAAAACCCCTGAAAAATAGGTATTTTTTTTATCTGAAGAGGACACTAACAAGAGTCAAAGGTCAAGAGGCTTGCCCAGGGTCATACAGCTAGTAAGTCCCCTAAGGCTATATTTGATATCAGATCTTCATGACTCCAAATCCAGTACTCTATTTACTGTGCTACCTACTTGCTTAATATAAATAATTCTGTTTGGGAGTGGATAGAGAACTAGCCTCCAAACCAAAAAGACCTGGGTTTAAAAATTCTGAATGATACAAAATGGCTATGTGATTTTGGGTAAATTTCTTAACCTCTCAGATAGCTCTTTAAGATCATAATTGAAAAAAAAAAAAGATTATAATTGCAGAAAATGTGAAACCTGCACTAATAGATAGCATTTCCTGACCTGGGAGTTCTTTATGCCCATGAAATCACAGACCCAGTCATTACTCTATTCTGTCTTCTCTCTTGTTGTTTGCTTCCTCTTTAAGTCTCTTTGCTACAACTATACAATTGTATAGTTGTACTTGCCTTGAGAATTACATGTCACTCAGAGCACAAAGTGTTACCTGGTTTATTTGATAATCCATTTGTGCTACTGGTAAAGGTCAGGTAGGTGAGAACCCAGATGGGAAATATTTTTACTGTAGATTTCTATGGACAAAAATGACCAAGGTTTAACTATCTATAAATGCTCTGCCCTTCTATTCCAAACCCTAAATATACTAGAATATATAGAAATTCTCCATGCATATTATACAAACTGGTAGGAGAGGGATACTATCAGGGCAAGCTGACTGGGGAATTTGAGGGACAAGTGAGTCTTTTGACACATCTTAAAATCATCCCATTTAGGCTTCTTCCTCTCTCCATTTCTTAGTTTAGTCATGTATAAGAATGAAAGTTACTTTCTCTAAGTTTGGGGGTAATATAATATATTCTTCTTTCTCTCAATTGCAGATTACATTTTAACTGCCATAAGCAATTTTCCCCTAAGAATTTTATGAATGTAAAATGGTTTCACATATTACTATATGTGAAAGTCAATAGAAACTTCAGTAATATGAAGGAATAAATTAACTTCCATAACTAAATTAAAGAGGATCATGAGTCTATGTTGTCTTTTCACTTCTTCTTCCATACTTATTTTTGACCAACATCATATTGTCTAAGAAGCAAATAAAAATATTTAATTGTAATTTCTCTAAGAATTTCACTAAATCACCAACTCTAATAAATTAATTAGTTAATAATTAGCCCAAACATTCAGATAGAAAACCACAGAGAGCTATTTATCCTCCCCAGATTTTCCCACACAATGGAAAATACCATTACAAGACCCAGGGAGCACTAGGGGTGGTTACTCTACTACTTGTTTCTCAGAAAGTGTAGCCAGCAATATATATATCCTTTTAAGCACTTTCTCTGGAACCTAGTAGCATCTGTTATGTACCTGTTTTTATAATATTTTAGGCTCTTAAAAGAACATATGGCAATATTCCAGCTGGATACAAGCCAGGTTGTTACATACAGGAGATAATTTGGGAAAGACTGAGGAACATATGTCCCTCTGTATTTGGGTAGAGGAGAATCAAACAAAATTGCTTTAATTACCACATATATTCTATTTCTATATGTGAGAAGCAGTGCACTACAGTAAACTGAGAGAAGACTTCAGAATCTGGAAGACCTACATTCAATTCCCCTCACTGGGACTGACACATTTTCTGGCATTTTGATTTTGGACAAGTCATTTAATTCTTTGGTATTCCTGCTGTCTATCTAAGACTATAGGCTTAAAAAAGACTATACTGTAGGGAAGGGGTCAATATACCCCTAGGCTAAGAGAGATTCCTCATTGGGAAGTGCCTTTTTGCAGGAAATTACCTTCATGCAGGAAATTATAAGTTCAGTGGAAGAAATATGCAGGGAGCCATAGAAATTCTTACCAAATTTTTCTATTAAAATCTGTAGCATACATTTCCATATAGCCATTCATTTCTCAAACTAGTGAGTGTCTCCTATATAGAGAACATTGAAGTCACATAAAGATAAGAAAGATAGGATCTTTGCCTTGAAGAACTTAATAACCCATTGATTTGAAATAGCACCTTTACTCTGTACTAGTTTTACATGGACAGGTGTCATTTTCTTTATCAAAAGGATAATACTACAGCTACCTGTCCGTTGAAATCTTGCATACCAGAGGGCAAGAAAGCCATTTCTTCTTAGTTCAGATACTGTTTTTAAATGATGCCCCACTATATCCCACGAAATATAAATTGTCTTTCCACTCTTCTCAACTAAGGGGATGGTTTTGTTATTCCATTCTGAGTATAAGTTTTAAAGGCTTAGGGTAAATGAAAAGCAGTAACCAGGGGTTAATTATGTTAGTTAACATTATAAATATTCTTTAAAACAGTTTATAGTATTGATATGCACATTCAAAGTAAATAGGATAGAGGAAGCCAAGATGGCAGAGAGTAGACAGATCTTTATCTGAACTCTCCCTGATGTCCCTCAGATCAATACTAGATCAAGCCTTTGAACTGGTTTTGAAGTGATAGAAACCACAAATATTTAGAGTGTAAAAAATTTCCAGCAGAAGATATTTTGAAAAAAACTTCAGAAAAGATCTGTTTCAGTCAGGCATGGGGTGGAGGGGGGTGGATAAGGAAGGGGGACAGTGGCTGAACATGGGCACAGCCCAACAACCCATGGCAGTGTGGCATTCATGGGCTGGGAAATCTACTAGGAAGCTCTTAGCCAAAATACAGCAGTGTTGGCTATTCTGTCCTAGTTACAAGTCAGTGGATCAGCAGATTAATTATGAGACATCCAATGCAAATACAAAAGGCAAATAGTGAGCCTCTGAACCCAGAATAATGTGGGCCAAGGCCAGGGTCAGAGCCATGCACACCCAGCACTGAAAGCCACTGCTGAAACGCACAAGGAAGCCTAAAACTTGTGTTGCCTGTAGAGGAAGCTAGGGACAATCTCCCTTTTGCCTCAAAAGTAGAGGTCAACCTTTAAAAAAAGAAACAAAAAAGCAAAAAGAACTTTGATTGTAAACAGCTTTTATGGAGAAAGAGAAGAATAGACCTCAAACCCTGAAATGGCAAAAGGAAATGAGAGCATTGTAGGAGACTTTGGAAAAGGAAACACAGACATTATCTGAAGAAAACTCCTTACAAAATAGACGTGGTGAAGTGGAAAAAGCATATAACTCTTTACAAAATAGATTTGTAAAAGAAACCAACTCGCTGAAAAACAGAATCTTTAAAATGGAAAAAAAAATCCAATGAACAAAACAACTTATTTAAAAATTCAATTGGACAAATTCAAAAGGAGATAAAAAAATCTGATCAAAGAAAATAATTCTCTAAAAATTAGAATTGAACAAAGGAAAATGAATGATTCAATGAGATATAAAGAATTACTCAAATAAAATCAAAAAATGAAAAAAAAAGTAGAAGAAAATGTAAAATATTTCATTGGAAAAATAACTGACCTGGAAAATAAACCTAGGAGAGACAATCTTAGAATTATTGGGCTTCCTGAAAACTATGATGAAAAAAAGAGTCTAGACATTATCTTTCAGGAAGTCATCAAGGAGAACTGCAACCAGAGGGCTAAATAACCACTGAAAGAATTCAGAGATCACTTCCTGAAAGAAACCCCAAAATAAAAAGTCCAAGGAACATAATAGCTAAATTTCAGAATTATCAGATCAAGGAGAAAATATTGCTAGCAGTCAGAAAGAAATGATTCACATAAAAAGGACCTGCAATTAGAATTATGCAGGACCTAGCATCTTCCACTTTAAAGGATTAAAGGGGCTGGAATCTGATATTACAAAAGGCAAAGGAATTTGGATTTCAACCTAGAATTAATTACTCAGCAAAATTAAGCATTATCTTTCAGGGGAAAAGATGGACATTCAGTGAAACACATGAATTTCATTTATTTCTGATGAAAAGACCAGAACAGAAAATTGGATCTTCAAATGCAGAACTCAAGAAAAGCATAAAAAGGAAAAAAAGAAAGAAAAAAAAATAACTTTCTTTTAAAAGTTAAAAAAACCTTATAAACCTATATAGGAAGATGATATTTTTAACTCTTGAGATGGGTATACTTATAGGGTACAGGTATAATATGATTTTATTGGGATGATATAAAAAAGAAACTAGAGGAGGAAAGGGGATTCTACTGGAGGAAGAAGAAAATGGAGTTAAAATGGGGTAAATTACATCACTTGAAGAGGCAAAAAAGATGTTACAGTTGAGTGAAAGAAGAGAGGGGGATGAATATTGGGTGAACCTTAATCTCATGAGATTTGGCTCAAGGAGAGAATATCAGACAAATTTAGTTTAATATAGAAACTTGTTTCATCCTATAAGGAAGCAGGAAGAGAAAGGAGAAAGAAAATGGGGAGGTAATAGAAGGGAGAATAGAAAGAATAGAAGGAGAAGGAGAAAAGGATAACAAAGAGGGGAGGGACTGTAAAAGGGGAGGGCAGATTGAGGGAGGTGTTGTTCAGAAGTAATACATTGATGAGGAAGGAAAAGGGGAAGGGAAAGTAAAAAAAATATAAGTTGGGGAAAATAAGATAGGGGGAAATATAGTTAGTAATTTTAAGTGTAAAAGTGAATGGGATGAACTCTCCTATGAAACAGAAGCAGATAGTCAGGATGAACTCTCCTACAAAACAGAAGGTAAAAGGCTAGAGCAAAATCTATTATGCTTCAGCTAAAATAAAAAAAAAAGTAGGAGTTGTGATCCTGATCTCAGCTCAGGCAAAAATAAAAATAGATCTAATTAAAAGAGATAAAAGGAAGGAAACTACATCTTGCTAAAGAGTACCATAGATAATGAAATATTATCAATACTAAATATATATACATCAAGTGGTATAGCATCCAAATTTCTAGAGAAGTTAAGAGGGCTGCATGAAGAATTATACAGCAAAACTATACTAGTGGAGAATTCAATCTTCCTCTCTCAGAACTGGATAAATCAAACCACAAAATAAATAAGAAAGAAGTTGAAGAGTTAAATCTAATTCTAGAAAAGTTAGGTATGATAGATCTTTGGAGAAAATTGAATGGAGACAGAAAGGAATATACTTTTTTTGTCAACAGTACATGAAACCTATACAAAATTGATCATGTATTAGGGCATAAAAATCTCAAAATCCAATGCAAAAAGGCAGAAATAGTAAATACATTTTTTTTTCAGATCATGATGCAATAAAAATTTCATGCAATAAAAGACCAGGGAAAAATAGACCAAAAATTGTTTGGAAACTAAACAATCTAATCCTAAAGAATGAGTAGGTGAAACAACAAATCATAAACACCATTGATAATTTCATCTAAGAAAATGACAATAATGAGGTACCAAAATTTATGGGATGCAGCCAAAGTAGTTCTTAGGGGAAGTCTTATATCTCTAAATGTTTACCTGCATAAAATGGAGAAAGAGAAGATTTAATGAATTGGGCATGTAACTAAAAAAGCTAGAAAAAAATTAATCCCCCCAATTAAAAAACAAATTTGAAATTATGAAAATAGAAGGGGAGATTAATAAAATTGAAAGTAAGAAAACTATTGAATTAATAAACAAAACTAAGAGTTGGTTTTATGAAAAAACCAACAAAACAGATAAAACTTTTATTAATTTGATTAGAAAATGGAAAGAGAAGATAAAATTGTAAGTATCAAAAATGAAAAGGGAGAACTTTCCATCAATGAAGAGGAAATTAGAGCAATAATTAGGAGTTATTTTGCCCAACAATATGCCCATAAATCTGATAATCTGAGTGAAATGGAGGTATACTTACAAAAATATAAATTGCCCAGATAAACAGAAAAAGAAATAAATTACTTAAATTTTAGAAAAAGAAATTGAACAAGGTATTAATCAAATTTTTAGAAATAATCACCAAGCCCAGTTGAATTTACATGTGAATTCTACCAAATATTTAAAGAACAATTATTTCCTTTTTTTTTTTTTTTTTTTGGTTAGGCAATTGGGGTTAAGTGACTTGCCCAAGGTCACACAGCTAGGGAATATTAAGTGTCTGAGAACAGATTTGAACTCAGGTCCTCCTGACTTCAGGGCTGGTGCTGTATCCACTACGCCACCTAGCTGCCCCAACAATTATTTCCAATACTATGTAAACTATTTAGAAAAATAAGGAAAGAAGGAGCCCTACCAAATTCCTTTTGACACAGATATGGTGCTGATATCTAAACCAGGTAGAGTCACAACAGAGAAAGAAAACTGATGAATATTGATGCAAAAATCTTAAATAAAATATTAACAAAGAGATCCCAGCAAGTTATACCTCAGACAATACACCATGTCCAAGTAGGATTTATGCCAGGAATTTAGGCCTGATTCAAAACTATTAGTATAATTGACTATATGAATAACTAAACTAGCAAAAATCATATGATTATCTCAATAGATGCAGAAAAATCATTTGATAAAATCCAACACCCATTCCTACCAAAAATACTAGAGAGAATAGGAATAAATGGAGTTTCCCTTAAAATTATCAGTAGTATTTATTTAAAACTATCAGCAAACATTATATGTAATGGAGATGAACTAAAACCATTCCTAATAAAATCAGAGGTGAAACAAGGTTGCCCACTATCACCATTATTATTCAGTATTGAATTAGAAATGTTAGCTTTAGCAATAAGAGAAGAAAAAAGAGATTAAAGGAATTAGAGTAGGTAATGAGGAAACCAAATTGTCACTCTTTGCAGATGATTTGTTGGTATACTTAGAGAATTCTAAAGAATCAACTAAAAAAACTATTTTTTTTCACAATTTTAGAAAAGTTGAAGGATACAAAATAAATCCACATAATCATCAGTATTTATATATGTTAACAGCAAAATCCAGCAGCAAGATAGACAAAGAGAAATTCCATTTAAAATAACTGTACATTAATATAAAATATTTGGGAATCTACATGCCAAGGCAAAGTCAGGAACTATATGAACACAATTACAAAATACTTTCCACACAAATAAAGTCAGAATTAACCAATTGAAAAAATATCAAGTGCTCATGAATAGACTGAGCTAATATAATAAAAATGACAATACTATCTAAATTAATCTACTTATTCACTGCCATCTTAATCAAACTCCCAAGTAATTATTTTACATAGTTAGGAAAAATAATAACAAAGCTGATCTAGAAGAAAAAAGGGCAAGAATTTCAAGGGAATTATTGAAAAAAATTGCTAATGAAGGTGGTCTAGCTGGGCCAAACCTAAAACTATATTTTAAAGCAATGGTCATCAAAACCATTTAGTACTGTCTAAGAAATAGAGTAGTTGATCTTAGAACAGATTAGGTTCATAGGACAAAATAGTCAATGATTATAGTAATCTAGTATTGGACAAACCCAAAGATCCCAGCTTTTGGGATAAGAACTTACTATTTGACAAAAATTGCTGGAAAAATTGGAAACTGGTATTTCAGAAACTACCACTACACACCTCTCAGATTGGCTAAGATGACAGGAAAAAATAATGATGAATTTTGGAGAGGATGTGGGAACAATTGGAACATTGTTGGTGGAGTTGTGGACTGATTCAACCATTCTGGAGAGCAATTTGGAACTATGCCCAAAGAGCTATCAAACTGTGCATATCCTTTGATGCAGCAGTGTTTCTACTGGGCTTGTATCCTAAGAAAATCATAAGGGAGGGAAATGGACCTACATGTACAAAAATATGGCAGCCCTTTTTATAGTGGCAAGAAACTGGAAACTGAGTGGATGCCCATTAGTTGGAGAATGGTTGTACAAGTTATTGTATGTGAATGTTATGAAATGTTTTATAAGAAATGATCAGCAGGATGATTTCAGATGGGCCTGGACTTACATGAATTGATCCTAAGTGAAATGAGCAGAACCAAGAGAGCATTATACATGGCAACAGCAAGATTATATGATGATCAATTCTGATGGATGTGGTTCTCTTCAACAGTGAATCACCTCACTCTTTTCAAGATGCTGGGCTGGATATGATTTTTTAAACCTAGCCTTCATTTTAAATTGGTGAAGAGGTAGGGAGAAGAAAGAGAAATGTGAACTCCATTCCCCCAAAATGCTTTGTTGTTGTCTGCTTGCATCTTTCTTTTTTTTTTTTTTCTTTTTGATCTGATCTTTCTTGTGCAGCATGATATTTATGGAAATATATATAGAAGAATTGCACATATTTAACATATATTAGATTGCCATCTAGGGGTGAGGGTGGGGAGAAGGAAGGGGAAAAATTTGGAAGACAAGGTTTTGCAAAGATGAATGTTAAAAATTATCCATGCATAAATTTTGAAAACAAAAAACTTAAAAAAATAAAAAAAAACACAAAGTGAACTTATTAAAACTATCACATTGAATCTAACTAGTTTCCTCTCCTTACTGCTATTCTTTTCTTTCCCCTGTTCTTCCTTCTTTCTTCCTTTCCTCATATTTTTTCTTCTTCCTAACTTTTCTTCCTTTTTTTTTTTTCCTGTTCTTAACCCCTCTTTTTCAGTCTTTCCCAGGAAGTCATATTTTGGAACTTGAATTTAGATTTTTAAAATAATTTAACATATTTGCTGGGGAAAATGACATTTTAAAAAGTTATTTTTAAAAACACAAAAATCAAAACATTTTTATTTCTAAAAATAAATAAAGAACCCAGTCCTAAATGAAATTGCTTTTTAAGTACTGCCTTTGCTAATTGCTTTTGGTGTAGTGGCCCTCAGTATAAAAAAGAAGTTTTCTCAGTTCTATTAAATAGATATTTCTAGAATAGGTAAGTTTATTATTTGCCTTTAATGAACCATTTAAGCCTCCCAAGTTCCTCCTAAATAAACTCTTGATTTTGATCCTGATATTCAAGGTTTACCTCCCCAAGTCTGACTGTAGACCATCTTTTCAGTATTTTATCATGCTGCCAGGGTCAAATGGACAACTATCTAGCTTATTCTTGTGTTGTACTTTCCTAATTTTTTTTGCTTTTGTTTCTGTTGTCTCTCATACCTGGAATGGATTTCTTATCTTACTGTCATATTAAGTCCCTTCTTTTCTTCAATGTCCATTTTTCTGCTCAGAAGCCTCCTTTACTTCTTCAGTGAATGTGATCTGTCTCTCAATATTCTTATTATATGTTACCTAACCTCCTCTTTTGTATTTATCTCTCCTTTCCTTATATCACCAATTTGGGGGAGTAGAATTCAAATTTCCTTTTCTTCTCCTTACCTCCTCTCCTGACTTAAAATGAAGGCTGTGTTTAAAAAAATCAAATACAGCCCAGTATCTTGAAAATAGTGATAAATATTTTTTAAATTGAATTATATTAAAGATGATATCCTTTATGTTTTTGAACTATCACTCTGTTTTATTAATTCTGTAAAAAGCTGTGTAAGAATGGGGTTGATGTTGGTTAGCTCATTCCCTATCTCAGATCAGTGGAAGCATCAAATTCCCATTGATTTCCATAGATGGCAGCAAGATGTTAAAGCTGTGCTTTAAGATCATAGTAGTATAAAAAAATACTATAGTGAAGAAATCAAATATGATTTATGCAGGATAGTCTAGATGGCTCTGACACTATAATGATGACCATAGTAGAAGTCATCTGTCAAGTAGTCAGGAAAAATGACTAGTGCTGGATAAGGTGTATCAGAAGTATACAGACATGTGTCTAAGGTATTCTGCAGAGGAGTAAATCTGTCAAATAGTGAATTCTCTATAGATAAAAAATCTTCATAAATTCTACACACTGGGCTATCTGTTCACATGATTTGTAGTATATAAAAAGACAGCATGAAATTATGATAAAAGAATGACTTCTTTTTGTTCTGTTCTTTAGAATTTTGGAGAGCCTTGAATTCAAATCCTTTTTTTGTTTTTAGATGGATGACCTTTATTTTCTTTAAACCTTAATTTTCTTATTTTTAAGACAGGATTAATAATTAACCATAAGGTTTGCCTCAGTTTTTTTAAAGATCAAATAATGTATAGATAGGGCTTTGAAAACCTTGAAGTGCTATATTCTGTTAGCCATAGAAGGGGAATTGTGGTATGATGGATAACTTGCTGAAGACTTTTTGAATCCCACCTCATATACTTGTAAGCTGTATGATAAACAAATTCCTCAATTCCTTGTATCCTCAGTTTGTTTATTTATAAAGTAGGGATAACAATCACTGTATTACCTCACAGGATTGTTTTGAGAATGCCTTTTGTAAACCTCAAAGTACTTTATAAAAGTGAATTTCTACCATTGGCATGCCTAAACCATCTCCTCCACTCTGCACCTACTGCTTTAGCTACTTTCAATTTCACTGAAAATTGTCTTTTCCAGGATAAGCTAATCACTTCTAACACACTATGATGTTGCTATTTCAAGTGTGGCTTAGTAGTACTTTCCTTAGCCTCCTCTCACCTCTGATAGAGGGCCAATATTAAACTATTCCTAATTCTTTCCTTTACAGAGAGCAGAAATTGAACTTTTAGCTCAATCCATTTGCATCTATTACTGTACTTGGTTTCAACTTAATGGAACAAAGGGTCTCCACACCAGGTATTCCACCACTGCCTTCTCACCCTCTTTTGTATTATTTTACTCTTTATTATCATCTCCTTGAGAACTAAGAATGCCTTTTTAAAATTAATTGTATCCTCAGCACTCAGCACAGTGCCTAGTGCCACAGTAGGTACTTTTCTTATTGAAAAAACATCAAATTGATGCTAGGGTGTTTTTGTTAGGTAGGAATGAGTAGAGACAACATCTATATTAACAAAGTAATGATGAAATGTTTTTAAAAATCAATTAAAAAGATAAGTTTAAATATAATATATTTAGCAATATCTGATGTTTTCTTCTGAATAGATGTTATTTGGCCTTGGAAAAGTGTGTACATTAAAGAATTTTAAAGGGCAGGGTTTGACCTTTGTCATCTGCTGGGCTTATGACTCCAGTCATAATGGAGTCTAATGGAGAACTTTATTTTATTCTAACCCATCACCCTTCTCCCTTGCCCTATTTTGAGGTTACTTATACTCTGTCCTGAATTTGAACCCTTTTGGAACAGTTATAACACATGATATCTTAGGCAGGATTTCATTTCTTTCCTGAGCAATTGAGTAGAAATGTGTCACAGCTGAAAGTAACATTTAAAAATGTTTTTGTAATTTAGTTCGCTTCTGCCACCTGTGTGTGGCAACTAGCTTTATCACTATTGCCAAACTCTGCTTTTGCCACTTAGTGGACATCTAGTTAGTAAACTTTCTTTTTCTCTGTATGTGTTCTTTTATGTTGCCTGTATGGATTCCACCTGCCATCCTCATTGGCCATCTTGGATTGCACTTCAGCCTAAGGGGAGTCTTTGGACTAAATGATTTGGCAGAATGCTGAGTTTAGATGTACAATTTGATTCAGAGAATCAAGACCTTTGGCATGATAGAGAAACACTGACTCCCTAACATCTGCTTGAGCAACTGCTCAACCGAAGATACTTAGAGTAAAGGAGAGCATGATAGTGGTCGTAACACTAGGATGCAAATGGATTTTTTGCCTCTTATGATCCCTTGGTTCATAGCATTCAGTATATTTAGACTATATGAAGAACATTGCCTGAGAATAGCAATTGTCAAGAGGGAAGAGTACAAAGCAGGGACTCTGGTGACAACAGAGTTTAAAGATAGCAGCTGTAGGATGTCTGTGGCAGAAGACTTGGATTATTCTCATATAAAAGGATCATCCATTGACAATAGAAGCTACAGATGCCCAATATGCATTTCTTCTATTATGTATAAAATGGGGACAAATTATTTTGCTAAGCATTTTTACTATTGCATATAAAATTATAAAAAGTT
Source organism: Myrmecobius fasciatus (assembly GCA_023553655.1). Classification (NCBI taxonomy): domain Eukaryota; kingdom Metazoa; phylum Chordata; class Mammalia; order Dasyuromorphia; family Myrmecobiidae; genus Myrmecobius; species Myrmecobius fasciatus. Next base: position 49,370 of record JAJPUD010002574.1, read on the forward strand.
GCTTTATGGCCTATTTGCATAACAGAGGGATATGAAAGAATGGGTTTTGGCCTTCAGGCCATACTATAGGTGACATCACCTCAGACTATTTTACTAAAATGGGTCCTTAACTTATTATGAGCTGTCACAGAATGTCACATGAAGTCTCCTAAACCAAATGGAATATTGGTAGCAGTGTTCTTAGGCTTTAAAGTGTGTGCAAGGCTTTTTTAGTCATTGAATCATGGACTTTTGGTCTTTGTCTTTAATATACTTCTTAGAATTATGGAATCCTAGAATTTCAGAGTTCTAAAGAACACCAGTAGCTGAATAACTAGTTCATCCTGTGCCATAAGAGGAATCCTACTGACTAGTCTAGCCCATGCTAAAAAAAAAAAAAAAAAAAAAAAATCCTTAGTATAAAGTACCAAACAGGTAGCTATTTAGCTTCTGCTTGAAGACCTCTATTGAGAGATAATACATTACCAGGCCATTATAATTTTAGAATGCTCTGACTTTTGGGAAGTCTTTTCTGTCACAAAGTCTACATTTGCTTCTTCACAACTTTGGCTCATTGTTCTGATTTTGTCTACTGAGGCCAGACAAAAGTTACTCTTTCACATAATAGTATTTCAAATAATTGAAAGACAGCTCTCATGCCATCCTGAGTCTTTCTTTATCCAGGATAAGTATTCTTAGTTCCTTCAGCTTATTCATCTATAAAACAGGGATAACACTCATCATACTATCTCATAGGATTGCTCTGAGAATACCCTTTATAATCAAAATACTACATAAATGTTAATTTTTACCTCAGGTATGCCTAAACAATTTCCTCCATTCTGTATCTGCTGTTCTGCCTGGCTTCAATTCTATTTAACAAGGTATTTCTCCAAAGATAAGGTCATCTTTTCTAAATATACAACACCATGTTATCTCAAGAATTGATTGACTATCTTCCTTAGCTTCCTCTCTCTTCTAATGGAGAACTAGAATGGGGAATACCAAATTTTTTCTAATACTTTTCTTTATAGAGGGCAGAAACTAGATTTTCAGATCAATCCACTTTGCATCTACTTTCCTACCTGGTTTTCAACTCCATGGAACAAAATGTTATACCAGGTACCCTCCTGGTATCCTTATATTCCCTCTGCTTCTCATTTGACAAGAACTCTTCTAGACCCTTAAGCATTCTAGATACATTTCATTCTATATACTTTTCAGGTTATCACTATCCTTTTAAAATTACTGTGACCAAAATCAGACACAATGCTCCAGATGCAATTCTGGAGTTCTAATTTACAGCTACTCTCCTGTTGTTCTAGCAACTTTCCCCATGTTGGGCCAGTTTTTTTACAATGTCCTGTGAGCTATTAAATAATATAAATTTTTATTTATTTACTCCCTTACTATGATCATCTTCTCTTTGTCCCTGTTTATTTCTTTTCTCACTACACACACACACACACACACACACACACACACACACACAGATTTTCTAGTAAGTACAAGAGACAGTAAGGAGTGGTATATGGAAATCCAGCCTGGGAGTCAGAAAGACCTAGTTTCATGTCTTCCCTCTGACATATTGGCTTTTTGAGCCTAGGCAAACCATTTAATGTTTTCATGCGTTAAATAACTTTCTAGGTTATATGTTCTGGACCAGTTGCACAACTTTATCAGTTTTTGTTGTTCAGTTGCTTCAGTCTTGTTTGACTCTTCATGACTTCATTTGAGATTTTCTTGACAAAAATAATGGGGTGGTTTGCCTTTTCCTTTTCCATCTCATTCTACAATGAAGAACTGAAACAAACAAGGTTAGGTAACCTGGTCACATAGCTAGTAAGTGTATAAAGCCAGATTGGAACTCAGAAAGATGAGTCTTTCTAAACTCAGGCCCAGAACTCAATCCACTGTGCCACCTAGCTTCTCTAGAATTTTAGGAACTTAGATTATTGGCAACTTGACTTTGAGAAGCTTGTATTGATAGAATGAGTAAACAATTTTCTGAATCTATCTGAAATTGGTGGATGATCTTATGCTCTAATCTTGTTTTCCTTTTGCTATCAATTTTTATACCTATTGCCTTTCTAACACATAAAATTGTGATGACATTTCATAACATGAAATATTAAGAACATGATTGATATTTGAATTGTGGGCAAGCTATTCTTGACATTGTAAATAATCAACATAGCCTCAGGATCCCAACTAAACAAAAAACTCAAGTCAAAATGACACCAAAAAAAGCAAATTAAAATTAGTATTCCATAACTTTAACAAAAGTTATGATTTGACTTTTTTGAGATGATCTTTGTTTTCATGGTTAAATGAGTGTTCAGAATAGTAAGAAGTTAAACTATAACTATAGTTATATATTATTAACTATAGTTATTATATATTATATATATGTATAACATATATATAATATATAACATATATTATATATATTATATATAATTATTAACATAAGAGCAGTAAAGTCTTAAGGAGACTATTCTAGCAATTCTGCACAAAATTCAGGTTAACTTCAGAATTACAGCTTCTCAAGTCACCATCAAGATATACATCAAGAAGATAGTCATCCTGAGTACTGTTTTTGAAACAAAAGTAAAGTAAAATTGGAATATAGTCTCGGGACAATTGGATCTGAGGGGCAGAAAATATAGATGATGTATCTAAAATATTTGAATATGAGAGGAGGAAATACTATTGCAATTATGTGAAAATTTGAAAATGTGGGGTCTAGTCAAGACCAGTCTACACATTATGAAAATATAGGGAAGTTATCTTATAGTTGACATTTGAAAAAAGGGTCCTCATAATCACATTAAAAGTTGTGCTTTAGCCTTTTAGTGTCTTTTTAAATGTGTACTTTTAGATGATCACATAAAATCAGTCCTTCCAAATGTATACCTTCAGATCATCACATAAAAGCAATGGATAAGAAAGGAATTTTTATGTTGTGACACTATTAACTTCTGTGTTATATAGCTGGAACCTCTATTTCTTGGTTTTTTATTCATTCTTCCAATTTTTTTTTTTTTTTTTTTTTTTTTTGCTGAGGCAGTTGGGGTTAAGTGACTTGCCCAGGGTCACACAGCTAGGACATGTTAAGTGTCTAAGACCAGATTTGAAGTCAGGTCCTTCTGAATTCAGAGCTGGTGCTCTATGCACTGGGCCACCTAGCTGCCCTCATTCTTCCAATTCTGAAACTGAAAAAATCAGCAGCTGTAACTCCTGAATCACCTCCTTATGCTTACCATGAGTACCAAAGTTCTTAATACTGTAATAGCTATCATAATGCTCTAAAAGTGAGCAACATCTTATATAATGGAATAAAAATGGAACCTCTAGGCAATATAGGAGTAGATGACTAGCTAGGCTCTTTCCTTGCTCCTAGATCTTAGTTAATATGAACAGAATTGTATTATATGCTTTCTCTGAGAAGACTGAAAGCCTTTGTTTTTTCAAATTTTATTTGTTCAATTCACTCTTTTGGGACCATACTAAGAGTTCTCAGATGTCTAATAAGAATCCTAGTTATGAAATTATGGGAGGATAATTTTTATTAGGTGGGAATGCAAGAAAAAAACCTTTTTTCCAGAATGACATAAGAAAGGACAGAAATTTGCCACTATACATCTATGTCCACATTCTCTGTCTTGTTCAAGTACAAATGGGGCTCAGGCATTAAAAATGTATTTCAAACACAGGTTAAATTATGAAACCTGGACCTGCTCCCTATTATCCTTATTTCATATTCTTTGTTTCCCTTGTAGATGATATCTAGGAGTTGAGATTCTCTATAGTTTGTATCCATAGTAATGTTAACTCTTAAATCAAGGTCCCCAGGACCTCTATGATTAATAAAATCACCCCGAGAATTGCCCACTAGCAATATTGTTTTGAAGTACTAAGAGGATAAATGTTTGGGTTTCTTAAATTATTGGCATTTTGGCTTTGAGTGATTTGATGTCTGCTAATTGAGGCAGAAGTTGTAACTGAAATCTACCTGAAAGTTGTACAGATCTGTTCAAAGTTATATCTTGGTATAGATACAATTTGACTCCAGTTTTTTTTTTTTTTTAACAGATATTAAAGTTTTTGTGTTCCATGTGCATAGCAATTCAGACAAATAGTGCCATAGCAAACACTGTATTGTTTCAAAAAAATTAAACAAATTAAGGGTAGAATTGAGACCAAAATCTAGATTCCCTTCATTGACAATGAATTATTCAAATATATTTAAAAATCAAATCTCTGTGTCAAGCAAACTCTAAATACTTAGTAATTAAATGGCACTCTGGTTTAAAAAATTGAGTGAAAAAACATATTTTAAGCCTTGCAATAGTTGAGTTTAGAAAAAGTAGTTTAAGATCTTCTGTTAGAGCTTTATGCACTGCCAAGTTTTCTCTTCCTTATTTAGAATTACGCCTGCATTGGTTTGCTCTGACTCCAATATTGAATTACTCTGCTTTACAAACAAGTAATGGAGAGATAAGGGGATTAAAACTTTTGGAGACATATTTGGCAATAAACAATATTAAATCTTTCACTGGGCTACAGACAGAATTTGGACAACACACGGCTCAAATCTTGAGGCATTTTGAGTCATAGAATTGAATTAAAGGGACTCTGAAGAAATGTAAAAAGGAACTCTGAGCTATAACACACCTGGGACTCCCCAGTGTCTAAACATATGGGCTTCTAGTCTTTAGAAAGCCAAGAAATCTAAACATAGGCATCCAATCAATCTGGAAGCCCAAGCTGATCAGGAATGAAGTTACTGTGTGAGAACTCATTAAAAAGAATATAGAGGAGAATTTGTTCAATTTTATTTTGGATAGCATTTTCACAGATTTCTAATGTTCTTTGGGGTTTTAACTGTCATCAGCTCTTAAACAATGTTGGGGGTACCCTACTTTTTTTATGCTTTGTATTTTAGAACATTGTTTCAATCTTCAGAGACTGGCACATTTATATATGTTAGGGTAGATTTCAATGTGTTTGTTTTTGAATTAGAAAGGGAAATGTTGTCAGATCTTTCGCATAAAAGTACTGTATACTGAACAGGCATAAAAATAAATGGGCCTGTAAATGATTATTTGCAAGAGAAGAGAAATGTACAAATAAGTGATAATATGATATTTCAAATAGTACCCTTCAAAGTTTTGTTTGTTTCAAGGAGGCCAGTTACATGAATGTGATAATTGGGTTTTGGGTTTGTCTCAGCTCTGAATATTGGTTTTCCCATTGATTCAAAGAAGAATTTAATTACTTTCTTTTTAAATACCTGGTCGTACCTATAATATAAAATAAGTGATCACATTATTGAAAAGGACTGAAATTTAGATGAGAAAATTGGACAATATGACTGCTAAATTTGTAATCCCATGATCTTTTTGTGATGGTACTTTTCAAGATGTAGGTTTCATTCAGATGAAGTTTGTCAGAAGTGCCTTTTAGATCAGAAGCCATGTGTAGGATGATGGGAGAACTTCATAGGATCTTACACTGAGAGTAATAAGGTTTTTGGAGCCTTGCTTTCTTATTTTTCAGATAAGGACATGAAATCCCAGGGAAGTTAGAAGTCTTGTCAAAGTTAATGAAGATAGAAAATTGTAGTGCTCGCAAATCCTCTGATTTCAATTTCATCAGTTCTTCTTTCATACATCATAGTATATAGTTTGGTTTGGAAAGTGGAAAGAAGTTAGAGGGGAGCATTTAAACAAAGTAGCCCAAGTGATAGATGAGTCCATTAAGCACTACTCTTGATCAAAAGAATTTTGCCATACCTCATAAAAAATTTTACCTTTCACTGGCCTTCTTAATATTGGTTTATATAAAAGTGGTTCAGGGCCTATTAACTGCTAAATTGATGCATTTGTAAAAGATTACCTCAGTATAAAATCTTTTAGAACTTAACCCCATTGTAGAATTAGCCTTTAAAAAGTATGTAACAATTGTGTAGAATTTTTTGGTTTGCTATTTCAAAATCAGAATCAATTTGAAGAATTAGGTTGGTGATTAAGTGATAATAGCACATGTCTACCAAATTGGTGTAATTTTAAGGATTAGATTTTAAGGATTTACAAATCCTGTAATTAGGTCAATTGAATATGAGCTATCTGTATACCTAAAAATTCAAGATATATCTGGCAAAAAGATAAAACTTTAATATTATGAAAATTATTGAAAATCAAGATGATGTTAAAATGAATTTTTTGGCCAGATTGGTTGGTGCATATCTGCATTCCCTGCTAATAGAGAGGCTAAGGTTGGTTGATTTCTTGAATTTAGGTATTTTGAGCTTCAGTAAGACTAGGAAAATATAATGTATACATTAAGTTCAGCACTAATATGGTGAGTCCCCAGAGATGGGGACCATCTAAGTCTCCAAGAGACAAATAAAACATATTAGAAATGAAGAGGATTCAAAGCTTCTTTGCTGATCTGAAGTGGAATTGGGTCCACTCACTGCATTTCTAGCTATGGTGAGAAAAGAAAAGCTTGTCTCAAAAATGGTAAGGGGTAGCTGGGATATGGATAAACCTTATCCAGTACTCTTGAAATCATAGCAAATAAAATGCTTCTCCTTAAAAAATGATCAGACTGGGGATTTGGAGACTTGGATTCTAGTTCCAACTTTGCCACTATCTGTCTTGTCTTGGGGAAACCACTGGTCTTCCTTCAATTTCAGGTTCTTTAGCTCTAAAATTTGGAAATAGGAATAGATGTCATTTCAAGCTCCCTTCTTGCTTTTCCATTCAATCAATAGTGCTGTTTAATACCAATCCTAAATCTGCTAAGAGATTACTATGCAGGCTTTGTAAAACGTACTGGTTATTAAAATTGAGAGGATAATATTTGAGAAAACACAGGTCAAGCTGCTTTTCAAATACATAAATATGCATGTTGTATATATACATATGTGTGTGTACATATATACACAAACATACAAATAATCATATATATTACTTTCAAATATGTGTGTGATTTATTTATTTTGAAGAATATAATATTTGGGTGTTCACACATGAATATAAATACATTCAAGAAACTATTTCCATCTGTTAAGAGAGAAAAATTTTTTTAAAAGAAATTTGGTTGCAATAATTAAACCAAATAGTAATTATAACTCTCTCATTGATATAATCATATTAATATATATATAAAGAGGATGATTTTATATTCTAATACTCTTATTCAACACAAGGAGTTTTTTTTAATCTATTTTTACAATGGTCTATAGAAGATTACATTTAAATGAATAATAATAGATTAGTGACTTATCCCTGCATTGTTTCTGTATTTTTACTATAGCTAATAGACAGGAGTGAAATGGTACAAATGAAAGTTTTTTTTTAATAATGAAAAAAATCATTAATATTTTTATAACTGTAAGGCAAGAAAGAGTAGAGATGATAGAAGAAGCAGTCTGCTGGAGAAGATGGGATGGAATTGGAAATAATATTTTTATAGGAAATAGGAAATAATATTTTTATAGGAAAATATTTTGGGAACTAGAAAGAATCATGATGTTCATTTAGTCCAATCCCTGTTTTACAAATGAGGAAATTGAATACCAGAGAGATTAAATAACATGTTAAACAGGAATACATGCAGCAGAGCTGAGATTAAAGTCCAGGTCCTTTGACTATTAGTCCAAAATATTTCCATTTTACCAGTTATCATATAATGCTTTCTACTTCTACAAAGTGTTTTTTCTTTCAATACTTCTATGAAGTAGGTAATAAACACATTGCTATTTTTATTTTACAAAAAGGAAACTGATGGACCTGTGGAGGGGGAAGGAATTTGTGACCAAAGAAGAACTAGAGGTCATCATTAATCACAAAATAGATAAGTTTGACTATATCAAGTTGAAAAGTTTTTGTACAAACAAAATGAATGCAGACAAGATTAGAAGGGTAGCAGTAAACTGGGAAAATATTTTTACATCCAAAGGTTCTGATAAAGGCCTCATTTCTAAAATATATAGAGAATTGACTCAAATATATAAGAATTCAAGCCATTCTCCAGTTGACAAATGGTCAAAAGATATGAACAGACAATTTTCAGACGAAGAAATTGAAACTATTTCCGGTCACATGAAAAGGTGCTCCAAGTCACTATTGATCAGAGAAATGCAAATTAAGACAACTCTGAGATACCACTACACACCTGTCAGATTGGCTAAAATGACAGGAAAT
>JAJPUD010002574.1:57574-84530 GCA_023553655.1 Myrmecobius fasciatus
TGTAAGAAATGACCAACAGGAGGATTTCAGAGAGGATTGGAGAGACTTGCATGAACTGATGCTGAGTGAAATCAGCAGAACCAGGAGAACATTATACACAGCAACAAGACTATACAATGATCAATTCTGATGGACATGGTTCTCTTCAACAATGATGTGATTCAAACCAGTTTGCTGCGATGAAGATAGTCATATACATCCAGAGAGAGGCCTGTGGGAACTGAGAGTGAACCACAACACAGCATTTTAACTCTTTCTGTGAATATTTCCATGCATTCTGTTTTCCTTCTTAGGTTGTTTTTTTTCTTCTTCTCTTTCTAGATCTGATGTTTCTTGTGCAGTAAGATAACTGTACAGATATGTATACATGTATTGTACTTGTCATATAATTTATCCTATCTAGCATGTATTAGATTACCTGTCATCTAGGGGTGGGGGGCGGGGGGAGGGAAAGGAAAAGCTTGGGAAAAAAAAAGTTTTTTTTTGCAAAGGTCAATGTTGAAAGGTCATTCATATGTTTTGCAAATAAAAAGCTTTATTAAAAAAAACAAAACAAAACAAAAAAAAAGATCTAAGTTTGCAGCCAAAAATATCATATTTAGCAAAACTAAACATAATATTCAATGGAAAAAAATGGATATTCAATGCACTGGTAGATTTTCAGAATTTTGTCTCAACCAAATCTGAACTTAATAGAAAATTTAATATACGAGCTAATATCAAAAACCAATTTCAAGAAACTTAACAAGCACAAACTGTTTATGTTTTATATGTGGAAATGTAAAATATGTTTTAGATTGACATCCATAATTGGGTAATTCAAAAGAAATATTGGGACAGAGCAGAGTGATGGATGGAACAACAAAGACAAATTTAGACCTGATGTTAGGGGAAAACAATAACAAGATCTTTCTAACATTGTTGTCTCAAAGCAGAATAGAATATCTTGGGAAGTGAGTTTCTTTTCCTTGGGGATATTCACACAAAGGCTGGGTGGCCATTTATTGGATATATTATCTGAAGTATTACTTTCTGTTGCAGGCTGAACTTGATGACCACTAGGGACTCTTCCATCATAGGTATGTTGAAGCTAGCTCATACTGTCTTTGGACAGCCAATTATTACATTTTCAGAGTTAGCATTTACTGCTCAGTAATCAGCAAATGCTACAAACCAGGATTAGATTGTTTTGCTAATTGGCTAGATTTAAGAAGGTGATGGAAAAAATGTTAATAATGTAACTGACAAATTTATCAATTGGTCTTGATAAACTTTTTTACATCACTCCCTGCTTCCAGCTTGGAAATTCTCTCTTTCTAATTCCAAATAAAATAATAGTTATGGTTAAATGGCCAAATTCCAAAGAAAAAAAATAATATTTTTTTGAGATTTGGCTCTTCAACATTTCCTCAGTCCCTCTCCTTGAAATAACCTAAATGTCTTCTCAAAGGCCATAGTTTTTTTTTTGTTTGTTTGTTGGTTTTTTTGTTTGTTTTTCTTTTAATCCCAATCTCTTTGGATCTAATACAATTTGGCAAACATATATTAATTACCTTTCAAATGCAAAGCACTGTTCTGGGGGCTTGGAATATAAAGACAAAAGTGAAAAATCAATAAGCTTATGTTCTAGTAAGGGGATATAACAAGTTAAGAGAAAAGCACATATGGAACAAGGGAAAGCAGAGAAATCACAAAAAGTGCTTATGTGATATGGAAAATAAATTAAACTTTGAATGAATCTAGGAACCCTTAGAAGCGAAGATGAGGAGGGACATTAAAGGCTTTGGAGAATAGTCTGTGAAAAGGCACAAATAAAGGATGAAATGCCTCATTAAGGGAATAAAACATAGAAAAATTAGGCTAGAATGTAGAATGCATGAAAGGAAGCTTTGTGGAAGCCATTTAACAACAATTTAAAAAACCCTATTAAACACCATTAAAATCAAGGAAAAATTTGACAAAATTGAAAACAAAAAACTTTTAATTAAAAATAAAACCACAGCATAGAACTCAGCTAATTTGATTAAAAGGAAGAGGAAAACCAAATTACCAGTATTAAAAGTGAAGAATTCACAAGAATTGAAGAAGAATTAAAGGAAATTATGAATAATTATTTCACTTAACTGTATGCCAACAAAATCGACAACTTAAATGAAATAAGTGAATGCTTAAAAAAATAAACCTAGATCAGCAGAATAAGAAATAAAGAACAAAAACAACACAATTTCAAGAAAATAAATTGATCAAACAATAAATGAACTCCTAAAAGAAAAGAAAAATCCCAGAATCAGGTGTATTTATGAGTGACTTATATATCATTCAAGTAACTAACTCAAATGTTACAGATTTGCTGAAATAGTAAAAGAAGTGATACTATGAAGTTCTTTCTGACACAAATATTGTCTTGCTACTTAAATCAGGATGAGTCAAAACAGAAAAAAATTTTTAGAAAAATATCCTTAATGAAAATTGATGAAAAAATTATAAATAAAATATTAGGAAAGATGTTAACAGCAATTCATCAAAAAAAATAATCACTAGGTCTAGGTGAGAATTGTACTGTGAATGTAAAATGGGCATAAGATTAGGAGAATAATAAGCTTGACCCGTACTAATAACAAAAACAAACGTTGTATGACTATATCCACAGAGGAAGAAAAAAGTTTAAAAATACAACACCCACTTCTATAAAAAATCACTAGATAACACAGCAATTTTCCCTTGTCATGGTAAATAGTGTGTGTGTTTGTGTGTGTGTGTGTGTAAAATGAAGAGCCTGCATTATATATGTAAGAGGTATCAACTAGAATTTATCAAAGTTGAAACAAAATGTTCATTGACATAATGAAAGAATAGCTGTAAAAATAATAAAAATAAATGGAAGGAATTAGCATAGAGAAGAAACAAGTGTTTCTTGAAGTGTTATGGTGATGTATGTAGAGACCCTTAGAGTGTCAAAGAAAATTAAGTGAAAAAGTTCAGATTGGGGATGGAACAATACTGGCAGAGGGAAACCAGGAACTTGCTTGAACTCTCATCCATTTTCCTTAGAAACAATGTTAAATCAGTCCTCTAAAAGAACTCTGGAGTGACAGAATCCAATAAAATACAGTGAAACAAATTTTTAGCCCAATATTATTTAGAAGGACTTCAGGAAAGGTCTATCTCACTTGAATAAAGGGAAAGCTTGCTCCAGCTCAGGTGGTGTCCAGGGAATCAAAAGACAAACTCAAAAGAGGACAACAATGTCAAAATGCCTACAATGGTGAAGCCTTAAAAGGAAATATGAATTGGTCTCAAGCCTAAAAAGTCCTTTTGGAAGAGCTTGAAAAGAATTTTTAAAATCAAGTAAGAGAGGTAGGGGAAAAATTGGGGAAATAGATGAGAATTATGCAATAGAAATATGAAAAAAAAAAGAGTGAACAAGTAGGAAAAGGAAGCACAAAAATTGACTGAAGAAAAAAAAAAACTCTTTAAAAATAGAAATGGTAAAATGGAAAATTTGCCTAACTAAAGCTAATTGAAGCTAACTGAAGAAAATAATTTCTTAAAAATTAGGATTGGGCAAGTGACTCTACAAGATATCAAGAATCAAACAAAATCAAAAGAATGAAACAATAAAAGAAAATGTAAAGCACCTCATTGGAAAGAATTACTGGACTATCTGAAAGCTATGATTTAAAAAAAAAAAAGAAAAGAAAAGAAAAGAAAAGAACCTGGACAGCATCTATCAAGAAACTATGAAGGAAAACTGCCCCAGAGGGCAAAATGGTCATTGAAAAAAATCCCCCAATCACCTCTTGAAAATGATTTCAAAATGAATACTCTAAGGAATATTGTTGCCAAAGTCCAGAATTATCAGGTCAAGTAGAAAATAGTGCAGGCAGCCAGAAAGAAACAATTCAAATTCCAAGAAGTCACACTCAAAAATACTCAGGACTTAGCAGCTTCTACAGTATGAAATCAGATGACTTGGAAAATGATATACATGAAGGCAAAGGAGGTTGGATTATAACCAAGAATCAACTACCCAGCAAAATTGAGCATAATCTTTCAAGTGAAATAGAGGATTTTCAAACTTTCCTATGAAAGGACCAGAGCTGAATAGAAAATTTGATTTTCAGATATGACTTAAGAGAAGCATAAAAAGGTAAATGAAAAAGAAAAAAATATATTATTCAATAAGATTAAACTTTTTACTTTTATGGGAAAAGAATGATACTTGCAATTCTTAAGAATTGTATCTCTATTGAGGCACTTAGAGTTTACTTAGAGGGCATAGGTATAATTTGCCTTTGATGAGATGATAAAAAATGATAAAAAGGTGAAAAGGATTAAAGGGAGAAGAGGAAAGGGGGAAGCAAAAGGGGATAAATTATATCACATGAAGAGGTATGAGAGACCTATCTAGTAGGGGGGAGAGGAGAGGCTGAGCATTTTTTGAACTTTACTTTCATTGGATTTGGTTCAAAGAAGGAATAATATACACATTCAGTTGGGTAAAAAACATCTATCTTAACCTATAGGGAAGTACTAGGGGAAGGGTAAAAAAGTGTGTGTGTGTGGGGGAGGCTGATATTAGAAAGGGCAGATTGAGGTAAGTCATAGTCAAAAGCAAAACTCTGGTGAGGAGAGATGGTTGAAAGGAGAAAAAGAGAAAAGTATAAACAGGGGAAACTAGAATGCATGGCAATACATTGTTATTAACCATAAATGTGAATGTGAATGGACTGAACTGTCCCATAAAATGAAAGCAGGTAGCAGTTTATTAAAAACTTGGGTCCTGTAGTATGTTGCTTACTAGAAACACATTTAAAGCATAGAGATACACAGAGTTAAGGTAAAAGGTTAAAGCAAAATATATCATGCTTCTGTTGAAATTAAAAAAAAAGCAGTTGTAGCAATCCTTATCTCAAAGCAGAAGCAAAAATAAATCTAATTAAAATTAACAAGGAAAGAAACTATATCTTGCATTGCCTATGAAATAATATCAACACTAACCATATACACACCAATTGATATAGCATACATTCTTAGAGAAGTTAAATGAGTTACAGGAAGAAGATTAGACAGCAAAAATATGATCTCTCTCTCTCAGATTTATATAAATATAATCACAAAATAAACAAGAAGTTAAGGAAGCAAATAGAATTTTAGAGAAGTTAGATAATATAGACCTCTGAAGAAAATTGAATGGGGATAGAAAGGAATATACCTTTTTTCCCAGTAGTATATGGCACCTACACAAAAATCAATTATGTATTAGGGCATAAAACCTCATAATCAAATGTATAAAGGCAGAAATATTATCTATTTTTAGATTACAATGCAATAAAAATTTTAAGTAATAAAAAATCAAGGAAAATAGAACAAAACAATTAAAAAGTAAATAATCTAATCCTAAAGAATGAGTGGGTCAAACAACAAATAATAGAATTTCCTTAAATTTCCTTAAAAAGAATTATAATAATGAGGCAACATACCCAAATTTATGGGATGCAGTCAAAACTATATTTAGGAGAAATTTTATATCTCTAAATGCCAACATAAATGAAATAGAGAAAGAGCAGATCAATGAATTGGGCATGCAGTTTAAAAAGCTAGAAAAATAGCAAATTAAAAATCCCCAAATAAACATCAAATTAAAATTTCTGAAAATCAAAGAAGAGATTAATAAAATTAAAAGTAAGAAAGCTAGTAAACAAATAAGACTAAGAACTAATTTTATAGGAAGAACAATAAAATAAACTTTAGTTAATTGAATTAAAAAAGAAAGAAGAAAACCAAATTATCAGTATCAAAAATGGAAAGATGAATTCACTATAGAGAAGAAAAATAAGCAATAATTATGAGCTATTTTGCCCAAATATATGCTAATAAATCTGACATTCTGAGTGAAATGAATTTTTCCAGATTAATTGAAGAGGAAATAAAATACTTAAATAATCCTATTTTGGAAAAAAAAAATGAATAAGCCATCAATGAACTCACTAAGAAAATGTCTCCAATGCTAGATGGATTTACAAACATTTAAAGAAAAATTAATTCCAATACTATATAAACTATTTGAAAGAATAGACAATGAAAGAGTTCTATGAAGTTCCTTTTTGGACACAAATATGATACTGATATCTAAACACAGAACAAACCCAAAGAAAAAAAAATTATAGAATAATTTTTCTAATGAATATGAATTTTAAGTAACATTTAAGTAAATTTAAGAACATTAAGTAACATTAAAATAAGAATTTTAAGTAATGAAAATGAATTTTAAGTAACATTTTAGGAAAGATATTACAATAATTTATAATGAGAACAAAACACTATGACCAGGTGGGTTTTAAATCAGGAATGCAGAGTAGGTCCAACATTAGGAAAACTATCAACGTAATTGGCCAGATCAATAAAAAAAGCAACAGAAATAATTTGATTATTTCAGTGGATGCAAAAAAAGCTTTTGACAAAATATAATACCCATTACTTTTAAAAGCAGTAGAGAGCATAGGAATAAATGGAACTTTCCTTAAACTTATAAGTAGTATCTATTTAAAACCATTAGCAAGCATTATCTATGTGGGAATAAATTAGAAGTCTTCTCAATAAGATCAGGGTTGAAAAAAGAATGCCCATTATCACAGCTATTATTTAATATAATAGTAGTAATGCTAGCTTTAGCAGTGGGAAGAAAAAGAAATTGAAAGAATTAAAATAGGCAGTGAGGAAATAAAACTACCACTCTTTTCAGATGATATAATGATATACTTAGAGAATCTTAAAAACTACTTCAAATAATTAACAACTTTAACAAAGTTGCAGGATATAAAATAAGCCCAAACAAACCATCAGCATTTCTATATATTACCAATAAAGCTGGTCAAGAAGAGATAGAAAGAAAAATTCCATTTAAAATAACTATAGAAAATATAGAACATCTGGGAGGCTATTTGCCAAGACACACTCAGCAACTATATGAATACAATTGCAAAATACTTTTCATACAAATAAAGTCAGATTTGAACAATTGGAAAAATATCAGTTGCTCATGGATAGATCTAGCTAATATAATATAATAAATAATATTTGAACATTTATTTATAAATATAAATAAAAAATAAATAATGATGAAATGATAAATAAATAATGTAATATAAAATACCTAAATTAATTTACTTATTCGGTTCCATACCAATCAAATTACCAAAAATTATTTTATTGAATTAGAATTTCAAGGGAATTAATTGGAAAAATGACAAGGAATATGGCTTAACCATACAAGATCTAAAACTATATTATAAAGTGGCAATCATCAAAACTATTTTGTCCTGGCTAAGAAACAGTGGTGGATCAGTGGAAAAGATTAAGCACACAAGGTATAGTAGTATTTATTGTTATCTACCATTTGATAAACTCAAAGACTCCAACTTCTGGGATAAGAACTCATTATTCCCCAAACATTGCTGGGAAAACTGGAAAATAATAGGGCAAAAACTAGCCATAGATTAACATCTTACACTGTACACCAGAATCAGGTCAAAATAGGTACATGATTTAGACATTAAGTTGATTCTATAAGCAAATTAGTATAGCAAGTAATAGTTTAACCATCAGATCTATGGAAAAAGGAAGAATTAATGACTAAATGAGACAGAAAAAAATTCTGAAATGTAAAATGGATGATTTTGATTACATTAAATTAAAAACTTTTTAGACAAAACTACACAACCAAGTTTTGAAGAAAAGCGCAAAAATGAGAAACAATTTTTACAAGGGTTTCTGATAAAGACCTCATTTTTTAAATATATAGAACTGAATCAATTCTATAAAAATACAAGTCATTTCCCAATTGATAACTGGTCAAAGGTAGTTTCTAAATAAATTATAGCTATCTACAATCATATAAAAAAGGGAAATTAGAGATATGCAAATGAAGACAACTCTGAGGTACCACCTTACACCTATCAAATTGCTTAATATGACAGAAAAGGAAAATGATAAATGTTGGGGAAGTTGTGGGAAAATTAAGATACTAATGCATTGTTGGTGGGATTGTATACTGATTTAATCATTGGAGAGAAATTTAGAGCTATGTCCAAAGTGCAACCAAACTGTGCATATCCTTTGATCCAACAATACCGGTATTAGCTCTGTCACCCAAAGGGATCATAAAAAAGGAAAAGAACCTACTTGTACGAAAAATATTTTATATAGATTTTTTTTTTGTAGTGGCAAAGAATTGGGATTTGAGGAAATGCCTATCAGTTGGGAAATGGCTGGACAAGTTGTGGTATATGAATGTAATAGAATTCTATTATGGTGTAAGATATGAGTAGGGGGATTACAGAAAAACCTGAAATGACTTACATGAACTATTGCTGAGTGAAGTGAGCAGAACCAGGAGAATATTGTACATAATAACAGTAACACTCTCTGATGATCAACTATGATTTGACTTAGCTCTTTGCAGCAATACAATGACTGGAGATAATTTTAAAAGACTCATGATGGAAAAAGGCTATCCACATCCAGAGAAAGAACTATAACTGCATGAAAATTGAAACACACCATTTTCATTTTTCCTTCTTTTTTATTTTTTATGGCCTTCACCCTTTGTTCTGTTTCTTTTTTGACAACATGAGTGTAGAAACATGTTAACATAATTACACTGTATAACCTATATCAGATGGCTTGCCATCATGGGGAGGAGTGATGGGAAGAAGGGAGGAAAAAAAATTGAAACTCAAAATCTTATGATTTACTATAATGCTGAAAGTTATTTTTACATGTAATTAGAAAAAAATTAAATAAAATTTAAAAAAAAGAATAAGAAAAGATATGTTCAAAAAATTGAGATAGTTAAAGTTAACTGGAAAAATAATCCTTGCATCAAGTTTATATGATATACATTTCCAATGTATATAAGGAACTGATTCAAACTCATAAGAGTAGTAGCTATTCTCTAATAAAGAGAATAACCAAAGACATAAACAATCCAAGGACTTTCTATTTATGAATAGAGTTCTCAAGGGAGCTATTATAATATAAAAATGTTTCAAATAATTAATAATTCTAGAAGGCAAATGAAAACAATTCTGAGCTTCTATTTCACACTTATGAGATTGGCAAAGGTGACAAAAATAGATGACAATGTTGGAAGGAAAAATGCATATTGATGCACTGTTTGTGGAGCTGTGAATTGGTACAACTGTTCTGGAAAACAATTTGGTATTGTGAATGAAAAGTTACTAAATAATGCCCTTTGACTTATCTATATGCCAAGGATATAAAGGAATAGATCTTATATATGTAATTATTACAACTTTTTTTGTTTGAAGGGAAAAAATAATTAGAAACTAGAAGTGTCATTCAGTTAGAGAATGGTTTAACAAATTGTGGGATGTGACTGTAATGTGTCATGTTATTTTGTTCTAAGAAATAAGAAAAGATATGGCTTCAAAAAGACATAGAAATATTGGTCCAGAGTAGAAAAACAAAATGATATAACACAAAGTGGGCAAAATTAGAATAATTAAATTAAGATGATGGGACAATTTTTTAAGGACTTAAGAACTCTGTTATTCCACAACTGATATATAAAATGCTATTTATCTCATGTCAGAGAGATGATGTGTTAATATGCTGAATAAAAAATGCATTCTTGGATGTGAACATTGGGGGATTTTATTCTGTTTGATTGTGTTTATATATTATCTGTGTGTGTGTTTGTATATGAATTTTAAAAAATGACTGATATTTTAAAAAATTCAAAAAATAAAATTACTTTAAAATAAATCTAAACATAATAAAGATAATAAGCAATGTGAAAATAATTGGGAAAAATAGGCTGGAGTTAGATTGTAAAAGGTTTTTAATACCAATCTGAATGATCAGAATTTTGGTCTAAAGAATGGAGCATTCTTTTGAGCAGAGGAGTGAAATGCTCAAACATGCTTTAGGAGATTATTTTTTCCAGCTCTATGAAGGATAGATTGGAGAGGAGTGCAACTAGAAATTGGTCATTATAAATTAACCATAATTTAATTCCTGCTCCTTAAGGGATAGGAATAGAATAGTATAGTAATTGTTTTAAATCCTGACTGTATTCTGAAAAGACACATTGAGAAATGATTTAAATGTAATGTCATGAGATCACAGTTTAGACTGGAAGGAACCTTAGAGGCTATCTAGTTTAAGCTATTAATTTTGCAGATGATGAAACTAAGACTCAGGGACTTAAGGAACTTAACTGAGGTCACACAGATAGTAAATATTAAAGTCAGGATTTAAACATAGGTCCTCTGATTCTAGAGTCATTGTTCTTTGGCAACATCACTTTCTAGTTGCTTAGCCCTGGGGAGGGCACTTAACCTCTTAGCCTTAGTTTCCTTATCTTTAAACAGTCTATAGTAATATTTGCACTTTTTAGCTCACTGGGTTGTTATTTCTCTGTCTCTAAAGTTTATAAACACATTATCTGGAGTAAAATTCTAGGGAGTCTTCTGAAATGACAACAGTAAAATATATTGAAATTTATTAAATAGAGGTTCCTCAGGCATATCATGAGCATTTATCTGTAAAGATGCAGTAGTCTCAAAACTATTTTTGGGTTAAGCAATACTAGCTCACATATCTATCCTGCATCATTTATTAGCTCCCTGTCCCTGGAAATATTACTCAGCCTCTCTTTGCCTCAGTTTCTGCCTTTACAAAATAACACCTATGTGAAGATCCAATGAGATACTACTTTTAAAGCACTTAGCACCATTAGCACCATATCTGGTAAAATAGTAATTGTTACATATTATTATAATGATTATTATTTTATGGTTTACAAAGTAATTTGTACATATCACATTTGTTCTTGATTACTTTTTTTTTAATGAGGTAAGTATCATTTTACAGATGAGAAAACTAAAGTTGAGAGAAGTTTATTCTAGGCTTTCCCTGTCTTTCTCAGGCTCACATAATTAGTATCTGAAGCAGCATTCAAACCCAGATTTGAAACCCAGTATTACATCTACTTATGACATTCTGGGGTCTCAGTAAATGCTTATTCAATTGAAATAATGGTCTAAGGTCTGGGGTTTCTTAAAAATATCATTAATCTATGATTCCTATAGTACTTTACACAGTTGTAAATGGTTTAATAGCCTTCTAACTGGCTGAAGCCTAATTGTTTTTGGAGAAATGGCTTCTCTTTCTTTCCTCCAAGAAAAAGCTGAAGAATCTCTTCATCAGCTTACCTGAAAATACTTTCAGAGAGTCCAGTTCAAGGGTAATGGGAAACTTCTTATTGGCTCTTACAAATGACTTTCATCACAGAGAAGATATGTGGTGAATCTCCTTGGAATGAAAGCAATTCTGCAAAAGGGAAGCTATTTATAAAGCCATTAAAACCATGCCATTTGATATCTCATAAGTGGCATTATTTTGTTTTAAGCAATGTCTTGATTATTTCTAAGTAATAATAATAATATATGTGTATGTGTATGTATATATGTGTGTGTCTGAATGCACATGTATACATATTGGTATCTATCTATCTATCTATCTACCTATCTATTTATCTATCCATTCATCATCCATCCACCTATCTCTCTGTCTATCTATCTACCAAAATTTTAAGACAGGGGTAAGGAACCTTTTTCGGCCAAGGGCCTTATAAATATTGATAGTATCATTTTTAGACATACAAAATTATCAACTTATAGAATTTAAGCAGTGAAAGGTTCACAACCCATGTTTTTAAGGCCTTTGTAGAATATAATCATAATAGCTAGAATACACACATCAATTTAAGATTTTCAAGTGATTAACACCACTACCTACTTTGAATCTCATAATAACCTCATAGAGTAATTATGCTACTATTCCCATTTTCCAATTGAAGAAACTGAAGCATATGTGGTCATACATCTGGTATGTTTTGAAAGTGGGATTCATACTCAGGTATTTATAATTTTAAGTCCACAATCATAAACATTAAGTAGATTGGCAGAGAAAAATATTTAAGTGATGTGAACATTCATATCTTATAGTTATAGTAATATTTTTATAGAATTTGTGATGAAAATGGAGTCTATATGTTTAGGTTTAACAGTCCCAAAATTAGATTCTTTTACATAACATGGGAATTCAATGATTTCTAGACTAAGTAATAATATGTCACATTTACATAGCAAGCCGAAAGTAAGTCTTTGTGCAGGAAAAATTTGGATTCAAGTTTTGCCTTTTACACATACTGACTGTGTCTCTCTAGGTAAAATGATTAACCTCTCTGTGACTCAAGCAACTCTCTAAGAACATAAACTAGAGAACAGTTGCTCATTTACCTTGGTAGAAGGATTTGTCTCACCAGAGAACTCCTTATATTGATTAAACACAAATCTGAACAAAAATAAATGGCAATAGTTATACCCAAAATATTTAAAATGGAATAATTTATTTTGATTTCATCCTTTCTACAACAATATCCTGGTCGTAGCATGCAAGAATCTTTAGCTTTCGTGAAAGGGATAAGCATTAAGAATGCCATAATATATAGAGGACTATATATATTCATCTTAGAATATCACAAAGTCTGGAGGGAAGGATGTTATGGCAGTAAAACAGATGTGAGAAACAAATTAGAGGCTCTGATAATACATCTGGAAATATTGCTAGGTGGCCATTTTTGCTTCCCTGCCTTAGCATGGGAGCATTACCATAGCTTAATAGTGTGTAAGTTTTTTTATTGTTATCCAGGAAAAGTCATTTATTTTCCCTTGCTAGCAAAGGTCAGCAACTGAAAATAGCAGACATTACATTTGGGATATTCCTAAGAATAGCTTGAAGTCTTGCTTCACTATATAAATATTGCATAAAGGGAAGTTGTTTATTTTTTTTAAAGGGAAGCAGACTTTAGAAGAAAAGTCTTACATGTTTATACTCAAATGTGAGTGATTATCAAGAGATACATTCTTGCTGTGCCAGCAGGTATGTACATTTATTCATGTTTTTGCACACACTGAAAATGATTTAAAAGATTGTTTGCTCTATAGTTTAGAAATGTAAATTCTTCAGACTTCTTTAAGGGTGGCTTATCTTTGCTGGAATCCTTCGTTCACAATATTTATTACTGATTTTATCACTTCTGATTTATGTTCTTTTCATAAATTGTTTCTTGGTTTAAAATTGTATTTTGTTGGAGAGTAATTTAAAATCAAACTGTCAGCCCAGGATGGAATTGAATTATGCTGGTCTTAGATATTTTAAAGAAGCTTGTTTTATGGGGGGGCAGAGATGGGGTATTTTTTCAGGATATGACAGCACAAGACATCATAACTACTTCAATTGTTTGCCAGTAGAAATTTTACCTAGTTAGACGGCTTATTGGGACTAGAATTGAAATGTTTTAATTCCATTTCAATTACATTAATAAGATGACTTCATATATGTTAGGGAATTTTTTTTCCCTGTGGAGAACCTGACCTCCTCCTCTGAACTAAAGATATTTTTTATTAGAAACAGTAGTGAGACAGTGACCTGTAGCTTTGGGTCTTTTTTCTACTCCACCAAAGTTGAAGATAGAATCTAAAGCAGATCTTTACTTGCTGAGTATAGGTGCTTACACATGGCTGCTTACAGGTGTCCAGACACACACCTGGGAGCCATCCCAACTCCCACAATGTGTTGGTGGAACCTGACCAGTTTCTGGCTTGTTGGGTTTTAAAAAACAAAAGACCCAAGCCTTTTCATTAGATAGACTAAAAGGACTAACCATCCTTGACCAATGGTCAGCAATGTTTTCTGCTTTCCACAAATCATGTCTTTTCCTGTCACTTTCTGTAACAGAGTCTGATCTTTTAGAGATCATGTGACTTCTCAGGGTCCTTCTTGGCCAGGGTCCAAGGCCTGATCTCCTGGCTCCGGGAATAGGGATAATGTGACTTAGGTCTAGTCTCATAAATTGAGAAAACTTCAATCTGTCCCATTCAGTCCCCCCTTTTTTTCATCTCTTTGAAGATTTCTCACTCCAATATATTCATCTTTGTAACCTACACCTTTAGGCTGGTCCCTCTTCAGTACTAACTGTAATCCCCCTCTACCATTTAGAACCAACATCTGCATATCAGTGGAAGCTTTCAAGAACCACTTTAGCTACTCCTGGACTAAGTCTTGAACTACTCTAATGATTAAGCACATAAGCAAGTAGGTGACAGGATATTGCTGCTTAAAACAATGAGCAGGAATCAGAGACCTTGCTTCCACCAACTCCCACTATCTGTCTTGGAAACCCTGTCATTACAGAACAGATTGGCATCTGGCAGTCATAGAACTACATGACTGTGGAGGCCCGGGGGCTTCAGGGCCATTATCCCATCATTCCTATCTCAAGCAGTCCAGACCCAGACTCATTTGGGACAAAGGGACAAAGGTCTCATCTTCTGGAGCTGTTTGAAGCTGATAAGGGACATACAACTGGCCCTACCCAGTGGGGTCCAGACTGAAGAGGGGAGACAAGTGACTTGTAGGTGGTGGCAGGAGCGTCCAGTGCTGAATATCAGAATCAGGCCTCAGGTGACTTCAGGTTGACCAAATGGTTGGAATTTCATGACTCGGAGTCTGGAAGAAGCAACTTTCACAGGTATATTAAAAATATGAGGACTAAATATGAGCAAAAGTTTAGAAAGAATAAACAAAAGTGAAGTTAATATGGAGGTTACTAGGGACATTAACAGTAACCAGAAACCTTACCCAGAGGAAGGCTGGGGAAGAGATGAGGCTATCATAAATGCCTTTTAACCAAACAGCTTTTCCTAGGATAGTTACCAAAGAATGTTTCCCAAAATTCTTGCTTTTGTTTCCTTAAAGGAATAGGTACAATGGGTAGAACATTGTGCCCTTCAGTGAGTATGATTTCTCTCAGAAAAAAACCTAGAGTTTTACTAGGAAAGGCTTTTACCCAAGTAGTACAAAATGGAAAGCAGTTTGAAATCCCTACAAGGTGGCACATGTGCAGGCCCCCCCTTTTTTTTAATTAAAACTTTTTATTTGCAAAACATATATATGGGTAATTCTTCAACATTTACCCTTATAAAGCTTTCCGTTACAAATTCCCCCCCCACACTCCCCACCCCTCCCCTAGATGGCAGGATATCCACTACATGTTAATTATGTTAAAATATTTGACAAATTGAATATATGTATACATATTTCCACACATCATTTTTGTGCAAGAAAAATCTTGCCTAGAAGAAAGAAAAATCAGAGAAAGGAAACACAATGCAAGCAAACATCAATACAGAGCATGAAAATGTTATGTTGTGGTCCACATTCATATCCCTCTCTCAGGGTGTATATGGCTTTCTTCACTGAACAATTGGAACTGGTTGAAACATTTCATTGTTGAAGAGAGCCATGTCCATCAGAATTGATCGTCATATAGTCTTGTTATTGCCGTGTACATTGATCTCCTGGTTCTGCTCATTTCACTCAGCATCAGTCCATGCAAGTCTCTCCAGGCCTCTCTGAAATCATCCTGCTGGTTGTTTCTCACAGAACAATAATATTCCATAATATTCATATACCATAGTTTATTCAGCCATTCTCCAATTGATGGGCATCCCTTCAGTTTCCAGCTTCTAGCCACTACAAAAAGGGCTGCCACAAACATTCTTGCACATGTGGGGCCCTTTCCTTCCTTTATGATTTCTTTGGGATATAAGCCCAATAGAAATGCTGCAGGGTCAAAGGGTATGCACAGTTTGATAACTTTTTGAGCATAGTTCCAAATTTGTGCAGGCCCTTTTAATAGTCCTTTCAGACTTTACTTGCCTGGGAACTATATGAGGGAATGCAGGAGTTAGGAATTGGGGAATTGAGGATGTCATGGTCAGGGGCAAACAGGCAGCTGATCTGTAAGTCTGTTACCCTTCACCTGAAGTGAATTCCCTTTCCTTTAAGAAACAACAGAAACCTCTCTATGTCCATGAACAGCTAGCAGTAATTGTTTTCCCTGCATATTTAATGGGGAATTGTTTAGCTGTCAAAAATCTCCTTCTTTCATATAGCCTCACAATCATGCAAAACATGAAAAACACATTTTAAGTCAGTATAGAGCTTTGATAAGTAAGCAAGGGTCTAGGATAAGGTTCCAGAGGTCCCTAGAACCCAATCCCACCTTCCATCAACATACTGTGTAAAAGGTTTTAGGCAGATTAGTTTAGCTTTCAGGGTCCTAAAAACCTTGGCCTGATCAGGGCTTCCTAACATTGTCTGCATCCTCTCTGAGTGAACAAAAGGGAAAGTGGGAGTTGCCCAAATACTTAGGCAAAGTAGGCCTTCAGACAAAAAAAACTCTAGCCCCAAGAAGCAAAAGAGTTAAATATTTTATAGTAGCAACCAGAGAATCCTCCAGGGCTGGGCTGCAAATCAAAATATCATCTGTATACTTGTATTGTGTCTGATATCTTCCATTGGCCACTTGCTTTGACTACAGAAATTTGCTATAGAGGAAAAATCAGGGACACGATTTAAATAGTATCAAAACTGGTCCTTCAGGTCTTGATCTGAGAGTGAATATAGGATAAAGTATCCTTAATGTATTTTTACTTCAGGTAATTGTCTCAGTTTTAACAATTCCACCTTAAGCCAGACTCAGGAATAATCAGGTGGATTCTCATTCAAAGAACACCACTGGGGAATTGCGTTAGAAGCATCCTACCTTAAGCAGAGGCCAGGATAGTCCTTCTAATTCATTCCCAGATATTACCTTCTACCTGTAACAATTTCTTCTGAGTAGCTTGTGGCATATTCCTTTCAGATGGTGGATCACTGACTTGATGATATGACAGTTATACCTGAATTTAAAACTCCAAATAAATATCAGCTGCAGTGCCAAGAGCTTTTATCTCCAATAGCAATTCTCATTAATCAAAGCTTCAGATGAATCTAGCTCTCAAGTATCACAGAGATTCATAGCTTATTTTTTTATATCCAAGTAGACATTTTAAGTTTAATATTACATAAATCATTTTGCTTTTAAAATGCCCAATACATAGAAAAATTCTAAATTGCATATTGTCCATAACAGAGACATGTTCAAAGGGTCAAAGGCAAAAACTATTATTCTCAGAGTCACTTTAAATAATGGGTACAACTTTAAGATGATTCAATACAATCAATTAAAACTCATACAGAATATAGAATATCCTAATTTCACATAAAAGAACCTTATCAGAATTAACAATTTTTCCATTCTTAAAAAAATGTGAAGTCAACTTCCTTCAATTGAGGAGTTCCTATACACTTTTTGGAAATAGCACTATCAACTTATCAGATCAGGTTAAAATTCTGCTTTAGGTACTTCAGGAAAGCTATAGATCACATTTGTTATCATATTTCTTAAACAAGGAGACCATTATGTATTTAGATAAACATTAAATAATTTGCTGACGACAGATGGACACTTTAGTAGAAATAAATCACTTTGAGAAAACTTGTGGTTCTAAGAAACCTCTTAGAGCATCTACAGACTTGAAAAATAAAAATAAAACATTCAGTTATTAACAACATGTAAAAGTAGGCTGTTCCTTTAAACAATATAAGCAATTAATGTGTCAACCATTGAAGGGGAGGGGAGCTCCAAAGAGCTTCAGTTTGTTAAAAATCAGTGGCACTTAGTGAGGAAGGGGGAAGTCAGGTTGTCATCTGACAATCTAACTGGAGAAGGCCCTCTTACCCCTCACTTCTCACAGGTAACCTTTTTAAGATGCCAAATCCCCCAGGATTCCTGCCAGGCAAAGACATGCCCCATCCTCATGGGGGTATCTGCTTTCCTCTGGCAAATGGCAAGTTCCACTAGGAGGTTGCACCTTTCTGGCCAACCTAACTCTTCTCCCTTATTTCCAACAGACCGTTTTCCTCTCTCTTTCTTTCTCCTTGTCTCATGCCATCTCTTTTCCTGTCCCTCTAGATTCCAACATAATCTCTCCTTTTCTCTACCATGTTCCCAAATCAATAACCCTTTTAACTAGATGCTCCATTTAAACTATTAATTGCTTTTGCTAATCATTTTTTCTTGTCTGTTGTCTTTAAATCACTTTTTAAAAAACTTTAACTTTGGACTAAATTTCATAAAACTTATACATGTCGGCAGAGCTGACAAAATTTTAAGACATAACATAAATTTACAAATTTCCCAAAATACTTTTATTATTTTTTTATTATTTTTTTTGCTGAGGAAATTGAGGTTAAGTGACTTGCCCAGGGTCACACAGCTAGGGAATGTTAAATGTGTGAGACCAGATTTGAACTCAGGTCCTCTTGACTTCAGGGCTGGTGCTCTATCCACTGTGCCACCTAGCTGCCCCCCAATACACTTTTAGAAAGCAAAATACCATCTAATTAGTGGAACATAAACATGACTTCCCCTAAGTTAAACTACCGGACTTTGTTTTTAATAACCTATATTTTAACTTAAAATTAAATCAAATATAGCTTTTAATTCCCAATAATACAAAATTGCTCAATATCTCATATAACAAATTTCATTAAACTGATTGAGCAGTTTTTTTCTCTCCCTCTGGCCCCATGTGTCCCTGCTGCAGTCAGGGAACTGGTTAATGGGAAAGAAAGAGACTGTTTTTATTCTATATACTATCCTCCTCCAGGAAGTCTCAATTGAATTGAATTGCTTTGGAATCTTGAAATGATCAATTGTCAAATTCCCCAGTCATTACTCTCAATGAACTTTCCTGCAGTTCCAACTTAGGCCAGAGTTAGAGTCTACAGGAAAATCAGGCCTTTCTCTCTCTCTCTCTCTCTCTCTCTCTCTCTCTCTCTCTCTCTCTCTCCCTCTTTCTCTTTCTCTCTCTCTCTCTCTCTCTCTCTCTCTCTCTCTCTCTCTCTCTCTCTTTTAACAAATTCTACCTCACAGAACAGGCATGACAAAAGACATACTGCACAAAGACACAAACACAGACAAAAATTACATGGAAGAGAACCATCCCTTCCCCACACACAACAGAAATACTCAATCAAGTGTACTTCACTCTACCCCCCCCTTTTTTTTTTTGCTTTGAAGGTTTGAGTTGGACTGTTCCCTCTTTTTCATGATCCCAGGATCCCGTATTTGGGGGGGGGGTGACCCCTTCCACTGGATCATCAGAGAATCCAATCTCACTGCTAATCCCTTGTATTACACAAAGTCAACCCCCTGGTGACTTGGTTGATCAAGCTTGGAAAGAGTTGCCTACCTTTTCAGCCAACTGCAGATTGCTACTGTTTTGTGTCATTAGCAGAACTTTTTTCCTACTTCACCCCTTTCCAGGGACCACAACACCTAGGGACAGGCCAAGGACAGACAGTGCCCCCTGTGGATTATACATGCATAAATTACCTGGCTCTCACTCTTACCTGGGCTTCTTCATCTTCAGAGGCTTGTGTGCTTTTTTGTTTGTATCTGAATGTCTCTCCTAGGCCCATTCTTCACAAAGAAGGAGGCTGAGAGTCTGATTTCAAGGACAGTCAGAGAAAACCCAACCTGGTGCTTGCCTTGAATCAGGATCCCAGCCATCTCTCTGGGAAGCACAGATCCTGGACAAGCTCCCATAAACTATGTGGAATGGGTGATAGACCCCCTTTCCCAAATTAACTAATCAGAGAAATCTTCAGGTACAAAGAGAAAGCAAATCTATTTAGAAATCTATTTAGAAAGAAATCTATTTAGTTCCTGCAGGGAGAGGCCCAGACACACACTTGGAAGCCTTCCCAACTCCCATCGTGTGCTGGTGGAACCTGACCAGTTCTGGCTTGTTGGGATTTAAAAAACAAAAGACCCAAGCCTTTTCATTGGATAGACTAAAAGGATTAACCATCCTTGACCAATGGTTACCAATGTTTTCTGCTTCACACAAGTCATGTCACTTCCTAACAGGGTCTGACCTTTTAGAGATCATGTGACTTCCCAGGGTCCTTCTTGGACCCAAGATCTAAAGCCTGGTCTCCTGGCTGTGGGAATAGGAATCATGTGACTTAGGTCTAGTCTCAAACTGAGAAAACTTCATCCAATCAGTCTCATTCACTTTCTTACTTCAAAAGATTGCTGGATATTTATATCCATTTTAGATTTTATTTTGCAATTCATATAATGCTGCTCTGATAATCTTTGAACACATAGTTCCCTAGTTTCCCCCCTTCTTTTTAAATAATATATATATATATATATATATATATATATATATATATATATGTAGATTGTATTCTCAACAATGAAATTATCTTTGAAGTTATTTTGGTTTTATCTTTTAATTTTTTTTGACTCTTATCTATATCTTCATAATAATTCTCCAGAAGGTATCTAACAGCATATTGGAACTTCCTCTTTCTTCTCCTTTTAATACTTTCCAGAAACATTCAGCAAGTTTTCAATTCCATAAGCAATGATTGAATATACCAGTTTCTTTTACAAGCTTATTAACATCAAACTTTCTGATTTTTACTTTTTTTTTTCCAAATTTTATGACTGTATTGTTGTGACTTTATTTGATTTGTAGTTAACTTATTAATTTAAATTAGGAGTAGTCCTAGTTAAAGAAAAGAAACTTGTTTTTTCATATATGTCATTTGTTCAACATATCAGTTTTATTATAATTCTTGCTAATCATCAGAATTAATGCTGAGAAATTCTCCAGTGTGTGGAATTCCTTTGAATGGAGCCTATCATTATTTCTACTTCTACTCATGTATTTTTCCTTAGTACTGATAATTACCATTTTCTCTCTACCACCCTTAAGGAGACATATATAAGGAGACGTATAAAAGATTATTTAAAAAAAATTAAAGACTTGCATTTGTACAACATTTGAAAATCATCTTAATATAGGTGATCTCCTTTGATTACCAAAACACCCCTGTAAGGTAGGAAGACTTATTATTCCCACTTTGTAGATAATTCATTCAAAATTCAATGAATATATGAAGCAATTGGCTGTAGCAATTAACAATAAAGTAGTACAAAGGTGAAGCAGAAAATGTTAGCTAAGAATATTACCAAAAAAGATGTCACAGTGAGACAGAAGGATGGATAGTACACGAACTATTTCTCCATTGGTAGTTATATAATATCCAAAGGCCCTGAGAACATTAGCTGGATCCCCTGTAGAGTCTCCTTCTGGAGCTTTATCAGAGGCCATGGATAATAGTTGCACAGGATGAAAAGAAATGAATGGGTTATGATCTGTGCAATTAAAAGGAGGAAGTATCTGCATTGATATAATCGTAGGTTCATCAAGGTAGTTGAAAATCATAAGTAGAAATACTATCATTTGTTAGAGATCATGTATTTAGAAAGCAGCAGAACAAAGCTAGAAAGTAGGCTTTGTGGTGCCTTATTCAAAATTATTTTTCATTTTATGTTTGATCCAGAGCCAATTTCAGGTCCAGAAAGGCCTGAAATTCAATTTTGCCTTTAACATATACTATCTATGTATGTGAGCCTTAGTCAATGATCTAATTTCTCAGTGCACTAGGTAACTCTTAAGAACTTACATGTTGCAAAAAATGTAATAATGCACATTAGTAGAAGGAATTTCTTCATTTATGAGATAGCTATGGTGATGCCATGACAGATCCAGTCTTTATCCTTACCATATTGTTTAAAAAAAAAATTGTAGGAAAATTAACAATAGATACTATTATTTTCTTGACTAGAGATTAGTGTGAACAAAAGATGAATTATATGACAAATGAACCTGAACAATATTCTATGGAATTAAATTCAGAACAGAGAAATTTGTATTTTAGTAATAAGCAGATTATAACCTGTTTCTCACTTTGTAGATAGCATTAGAGAGTTGCTTGAGAGGTGGAGGTTAAGGGATTTGCTCATGATCAATTAGTAAATGACAATGGCAGAATTTTAACTCAAGGATTCTTGACATCAAATTCAATAGTGGCAACTATATTGTATTACTCAGTAATACCCAGTTCTTAGTGACCCAATTTGGGATTTTCTTAACAAAGATACTGGAGTGGTTTGCTATTTCCTTCTGTAGATCATTCCACAGATAAGGAGACTGAGGCAAAAAGGATTAAGTGACTTGCCTGGGGTCAAATAGCTAATAAGTGTTTGAATTGGATTTGAATTTAGGAAGATGAGTCTTTTTGACTCTAGGCCCAGAACTGTATATAATGAACCATTATATCTGCTGTTAATTTACATCAAAAATGACTATGTCTAGGGGCAGTTAGGGGCACAGTGGATAGAGCACCAGCCATGAAGTCAGGAGGACCTGAGTTCAAATCTGGTCTCAGACACTTAACATTCTCTAATTGTGTGACCTTGGGCAAGTCACTTAGCCTCAATTGCCTCAGCAAAGAAAAAAAAAATATTATGTCTAGAAGTTATCCGGTATCAAACCTATTCTGAAAATTGTCAAGGCCAGAACTCACATGAAATCATTGTAACAGACCTCTCAAATTCAAGGCAAGATATTTTGCCAAAATATCTCCACGACGCAAACATTTGCAATAGAACTCTTAGGATTCAGATTTTATTTTCAGTTCTTTTTTGGATAGGCTTCAATTAAATGCTGCTACTGCTTCTGTAATTAACCCAAACTATGTGGAAGGTGCAGGAGGTATATATGTGCTGAATTGCTGACTAATGTTCTTCTTCAATTGAGCTAAGATACAGTCTTGAACTTGTAATAAATATGCCCCTATTCATTATGAAACAAAAAGGGCAACAATTCAAGGTAATGAATTTGACATTAGAACTAAGTTCTTTGATGGATTGGAGTCTATTTCAATAGGCAGAGCAAAAGTTCCAAGAGAGTTCTGGGAGAAATCCAATATTGTATAACTGTTTCCATTGTACTGAGACTCAAGAAGATAAGTGAATCATGGAGTGCAGCTGAGCTTAGGTTGTAGCAATTATGTAGCTATTTACCCCTCAGTGACAACTTGGGAACTCACATTGTGGTACATTTTGGGTGCCATTTTCCTACAGGGAAATGTTTATGTTATAGATGGTACACATGCCTCTGCTAAGGCTTTAAATGATTCTGTTGGGTTGAGGATTAATGAGGTTAAATTAACTCAGCCATTTAATGCACATTTTATTGAAATTCAAGCTGTTCAGACTGTTGCAGTTAATATAAGTAGCCCAGAATGTTGCCAGTTAAATGTAAGTTACCCATCAGGGATGCCAGCATTGCTACTGACAGGGATAAGGCAATTTTACTTGGTGATGAAGTTCATTATTAAGAAACTTTCACAATTTTTTTTTTCTAGTAGCAGAAAAGCTATTATTTATTAGGGTTTTTTAATACCATCCATTTGGAAGACTGGTTATTACTTCCTGTCAGAGTTCCCAGAGAAGGACTGACTGTGATTTTAGTTACTTCCCAAACTCCTTTTGGTCAGATATTAGGGAACAAAAATGTCAATCTGATACAAATAAGTGAGTTGGATAAAAATCATTCCTCTCTTATGAACAATGAACATGACAGTCTTTTTCTATTGTATTCCTACAAAACCACAAATATAAAATATCTGGACTGTGGAATATTAAAAGGTTATATGTTAGCACCATCTATTTAAATCAGCCTCATTGATATGGCACCCCAGATCTGGCCTTTAATCCAACCAGAATCTGGGTGCATTGGCAAGTGCCTAATTATTCCTCTTTCTTTACTCCATGAGGGCACCTTTACCAAATTAGAGGCCCTCTTATTCCCTCTTTCATTACTTAGTATCCTTCCTTTCTTTCAAGTAGCTCCTTCTTTCTGCCATTCATTTTCTGTTTTTGCCAAGCTGTCCAATCTATCCAACCCTTTTACCCCTAGAATACATTTTAGCTAACAGATTTAAAACAAACAAACATAAGATGCCAAGGCCTTGGGTGTTTACTGTGGTGCATCCAACATGCTGTTCTTCCATCACTCTTCAAGAAGCTGGTAAAGTAAATAAGTCCCTTAGGTGATAGCATCTCTTACGCACATAAACAACTCTGTCTTTATTGTAGACAGCAAAGAGAGATTCAGAGAATCATAAACTTCAATCTTCCTCTTCAAGGTAGGACCAAGACTGAGTTCTTCTGACCTTTTCTTATCCATAGTAATATGATTGACTGGTAT
Source organism: Myrmecobius fasciatus (assembly GCA_023553655.1). NCBI lineage: Eukaryota > Metazoa > Chordata > Mammalia > Dasyuromorphia > Myrmecobiidae > Myrmecobius > Myrmecobius fasciatus. Next base: position 81,694 of record JAJPUD010002574.1, read on the forward strand.
ATGGAAATAAGTCCCAAACCCTTCACAGTTCTTTCTCTAAACCAATTCTAACAAACTGTAAAACAACTTTCACTTTAAGGCCGGAAGTGATGAGATTGGAAAGAACCCAGGGAACAACAAAAGAAAAGGAGACATAAACAGAATTACTAATGAAAGATTTGGTGGCAGTGACAGTGGAACCTCTGCATGTATGCTGCCTTCCTCTGGCCATTTGCCTACTACAACTGCTGTACCATCTATATCCTACTTCCTGGGGGTGGACTGGATTAGAAGTTGTGTCTTTGGCATTTCCAGAGAGCAAGGCATTAAATAGCAGTTAGGGAAAGCCAAAAGAAGAGAGTATTATCAGCATCAGAATCAACATAGTTTTACAATAGAGCTATTTCCCTAATCATCTGCAGAGGTGATTTTATTATTATTCTTGTTTCTACTGTGTAAACTTGGCATGGATATTCTTTGCCTTATTATTCATTCAGACTGAAGAATTAAAAAGATTTCATCTTAATTATTTATTAACATGAGCTCAGACATTGGGAGCTTGTCCTTTGAAAATATTCAGAGTTCTTTGCTTGTGGAATATCTACATGGAGGTCATATTTTTAGAAATGCATGTTTATGTTGTTGGGCCTTGCCCCTTTGTGGCCATTTTCTGTACTTATTCCATATAATGAATAAATGCTTTTCAATTGGCTGCCCGGCCTGAACTGAGCATATACACAAAGGGGACAGAGACACAAAAGCCTTCTCTATTCCCTGATATCTTTCAAGTAAATGGAAAGGATACTGTAGGTTTCTTATGGGAGTAGAGTCCTCTGGTCTTTATCTTCACACTCAGGCTGCCATGTGGCTTCAATCTAAAGACATCTTTGTTTTGTCTCGTTTGTGTTTATTCTTTCCTTAGTTTTAGGTGAATGAGTATTAGAGATGAAACAAACAGCTCTATGATTTTATCTTAAAAAGGTCAGTAGAGTCACTAGAGATACAGACAATGATGGGAGTGTAAATCAATAGGTCTGACACCCAACCCTGAGAAAAGTCAGCTCTAAGGAGGGACTTGCCTGGACCATTACAATAGGGAATCAACTCAATAGTTGGGACACTGTTCTGCAAGCAAGGGAGCAATTCATCCTTTGGCTGTGTCACATTCATAAAGGAATATGGTGGGAGGAATGTTTGTAGAAGTAACTTTAAATCTGAGCTCCTTCTTCCCAATGACCAAAGTAGTTGAAGAGAGTATGCTCTTACTTGCATGAACTGATGCTAAGTGAAATGAGCAGAACCAGGAGATCATTATACACAGCAACAAGACTATATGATCAATTCTGATGGACATGGTTCTCCTAGACAATGAGATGTTTCAAACCAGTTCCAATTGTTCAGTGATGAAGAAAGCCATATACACCCAGGGAGAGGCCTGTGGGTACTGAGTGTGGACCACAACATAGCATTTTCACACTTTCTGTTGATGTTTGCTTGCATTTTGTTTTCTTTCTCAGGTTTTTTTTCTTGTGAATCTGATTTTTCTTGTACAGCAAGATAATTGTATAAATATATATACATATATTCAATTCATCATATATTTTAACATAATTAACATGTATTAGACTATCTGACATCTAGGGGAGGGGATGGGGAGTAAGAAAGAAAAATTTGAAACAGAAGGCTTTGCAAGGGTCAATGTTGAAAAATTACCCATGCATATGTTTTGCAAATCAAAAGCTTTAATTAAAAAAAAAAAAAAAAGAGTATGCTCTTGATTTGAGTGGGTCACTTTGGATCTTATTAACTGTTCTTAGTGTTATTAAAAGACCCTGTGGAATTTATCAGGGTTGAAAATAGGCCTGAATGAGCTGTCACTGCCTACTGCTTCCCCAGCTGCAAGCTACTCCCCAGGAGTAGTGTTACAACCAATGCTTTTTTAGAATAAGTGAAGAATCCTTTATTCAGCAGTTCTGTTGAGAAGCTGGTTTGCTTCTAAGTGGGACACACACTGAACACAGAAACTAGAGTAAGCTTTATTCTGTTAGTTCCATTCCTTACCCTTCTCTTTAAGGTTAGGATTAGTTACAATTGGATGGATTTACAATCTAAGTTACAAGTGGTCCACATTACAATCTTCCTTAATGTCCTGCCATTGACCCGAATCAGTTTGGACTAGTTTAGGACTGGGCCTCTTTATCAAGAACTCTGTTTAGACAATTTCTTTACCAACAAAGTTCAACAGCAAGAGATACAAAGAGAAATTCCATTTAAAATAACTGTAGGTAATATAAAATATTTGGGAGTCTAACTGCCAAGGCAAAATTAGGAACTATATGAACACAGTTACAAAATACTTTCCACAGAAATAATGTTAGATCTAATCAATTGGAAAAATATCAAGTGCTCCTGGGTAGGCTGAGTTAAAATAATAAAAATTACAATACTACCTAAATTAATCTACTTATTCACTACCATACTAATCAAACTCCCAAGAAATTATTTTACAAATCTAGAAAAAAAAAACTAATAACAAAGTTTATCTGGAAGAACAAAAAAATCAAGAATTTCAAGGGAATTAATGAAAAAAAAATGCAAATGAAAATGGCTTAGCTGGGCCAGACCTAAAACTATTATAAAGTAGTGGTCATCATAATGAATGTTGGAGGAGATGTGGGAAAACTGGGACATTAATACATTGTTGGTGGAGTTGTGGAGTGATACAACCATTGTGGAGAGCAATTTGGAGCTATGTTCAAGGGGCTATCAAAATATGCATACCCTTTGATCCAGCAGGGTTTCTACTGGGCTTCTCTCTCTCTCTCTCTCTCTCTCTCTCTCTCTCTCTCTCTCTCTCT
>JAJPUD010002574.1:84540-122653 GCA_023553655.1 Myrmecobius fasciatus
TCTCTCTCTCTCTCTCTCTCTCTCTCTCTCTCTCTCTCTCTCTCTCTCTGCTGGGAGCCAAGGACCCTGCATGGAATGACATGATCTCCACAGGGGCCAGATTCCTACGTGTGCAAGGCACCATAAGAAACCCCCACTTGACTAAGCATCCAGGGATGCATTTGGTTAATAATTATCTGCTTAATTCCTGTCCTAGGAGTTCTTAGCATAGCTGTATGTGCATACCCATCCATCACAAAGAGGCTGAGCATGAAGCCCTTCACTCTAAAAGCCCCTTTGTACTTTCTGCCCAAACATGAAAGGTTTCTCTACTAATGAAGCATTAAACAAACTTAGAGACTGGGAAATTTGGGGAAATTGATAGCTTTTCCCAAAAACTCCAAAAGAAATCTCCAGCTACTCCCTCTTGTTTGAAACAATTCCAGACCCAATTAATCTTATCTACTGACCTTCCTCTCCCCTATACAGGAGCTTACATAAATAATGATAGGATGAAAAAAGTGGTAAACATCAATGATAGATGGACACATTGGTAGCAATTAAGTTCATGGGGAAAAAAGTAAAAGTAGGCCACTGCATGGTTTACTGACCCTTGCACAAAAAGAAGTTATTGTACAAGTGGTTAATAAATGGGCTGAGAAAATTAAATGTCCCTATTGTAAAATATCTTATGATGACATTAAATAATAAGGAACATTGTATAAGTCTTGGAATACATAGATGTGATATTTTTAGAGAGGCTCATGTCCTGCCAGAAATGACGCGATGACTACAAGGCACATTTACCTTTAGTTAAAGTTTCACTATTATTATATTGTTTGATGACCTTTTTGTATTTACTTTGTATACCCCCTTTTTCTAAGAAGCGCTGCACCTGGGGTTCTGAGAAATTCTGGACCCCAAGAAGATTTTGTAATCCTAGCCAAATAATTGTCCTATCTCTAATGAACCCTAACTTTGTTAGACTATATAAACTGGAAGCTTTCTTGAATAAATCGAACAAGCTTTTCTGAATAAATCAGACTTGATGACCACGCCATAGAGTGTGCTGTCTCTTGTTCCACTCACTGACTCCAACCATCCATTCTTGACCCTGCTTCCTCGCAGAGGCTGGACCCCGCATCTCTCTCTCTCTGTCTCTCTCTCTCTCTGTCTCTCTGTCTCTCTCTCTCTCTCAAGCTTTTTATTTGCAAAACATATGCATGGGTAATTTTTCAACATTGATCCTTGCAAAGCTTTCTGTTAAAAATTTTTTCCTCCTTCCCCCCACCCCCTCCCCTAGATGGCAGGAAGTCTAATACATGTTAATTATGTTAAAATACATGACAGATCAAATATATGTATACATATTTATACAGTTATCTTGCTGTACAAAAAAAATCGGATCTACAAGGAAAAAAAAAACCCAAAAAGGAAAACAAAATGCAAGCAAACATCAATAAAAAGCATGAAAATGCTATGCTATGATCTACACTCAGTACCCATAGGCCTCTCCCTGTGGAGAGATAATAATAATAATTAATAATAATAAAAATAAATAAGAAATAATAATAATTATTATTTAATTAATATTAATTTAAAAACTAATTAATATTAATTATCAATGGAACTGAAAAGATAGCTACTCAATTGGTATTGGGTAGTAATTGATTATACTGGAGAGATAGTAATTGTTCATTCATATGGGGGGGTAATTCACCAAGTAGGGCTTGTGAATAATTATTTAGTTGTTTCAATTGTGTTTGACTCTTTGTGATTCCATCTGGGGTTGTATTGGCAAAGATACTGAAGTGGTTTGCCATTTCCTTTTCCAGCTCATTTTACAGATGAGAAAACTGAGTAAAGGGGGTAACACAGCTAATAAGTGTCTGAGACCAGATTTGAACTCAGAAAGATGAATTTTCTTAACTCCAAGCCTGAAGCTTTATCTACAGTACCACTTAGCGGCCCTTTCAAAGTAATAGTTTTAGATTTAAAAAAATCCACAATTATTGGGTAGAGAGGAGCCTAAGAGAAGAAAAAGCAGATAAGTTTGGGAGCCTAATTCTCAGCCTAATTCTAAGTGGGTTTTGAGAGAGTAAACTAAGAATTTATGCTTGCTACATAAGTGATGTAAACTGTGTCCTTGATTGTGTGTCCCCTGATTGTGGGGGGAGGACTGGAGAGACCTGAAATCTCAAAGACCCTCCTATTGAGATAGGAGGGGCCTCACCTACCTATTCATAGGCAAACTTGCAATTCATTCAGAAATCTTGGCCTAGGGCATAATTATTACCCTTTACCAAAACTAACCTTTAATCTCCCCAGCTTGAAGCCTTAGAAGGCAAAATAAAAGGACAATTTTGAACCCCAAGTCTTTGCTATTTACACTGCTGCTCAGTGTAAACCCACTGATTCGAAAGCCCTAGCAGGCCTCCACCCACTGGCAAGAGTTTGTTCTTTCCAGTGAAATAAACTTGTTTCCTTTTTTATCATATATATGGCATGCTTTGTTTCTAGGGCTTGTGGATTCCTCTATGAAGCCTATGACCGGCCAAGGGGGTCCAACACCATCTCCCCTCTTTCACATACCTCATCAGCACTATCTCTCTATCTCTCCCTCATCATTAGCTTTTGGAAAACATATAACATATATAGGTCTAAGTTGGAATAGTGAAGAAAAATCTCAAAATTTAAAAAAAATATTATTTTCTGAGATTCAAAAACCCTTAATCTTCAAAATATAATTGACATAAATAGATCTGAAGTAAAGAGATGTTCATATTGTTTAAGTATTGTGAAGAATGAAATGGTAAAGTATATTGGTTATAAATAAAATGCTAAGAGATAACATCTTTCGTCCAGAATGTTGAAATTGACATTGGAAAGGAACCTCAGAGTACCTAGATTCAATAACAAGGTCAACTGATTTGCAGGTTTTTGCTGCCTTAAAGCATTCTTTTTCATTTAATGTTGAGTGGAAATAGCAGCTTGTAGAGAACTAGTAAGTTATCTCATTTATCTAAAGTTACTTTCCCTGACAGTGTATAGAAGCAGAAATTTAACCTTTGACTTGAATTGCTAGCTTTCACAAAATATCATCTAGGAAGGAATTATATAAGTTATGTTTATAAACTCATTATTTCCTTCATTGTTGAGGAACTATACAGGGAAAGTGGAGTATGTTTCATTGGGAAATTGCTTGATTGAATGGAATAAATAAAATGTGAAAGGAATTTCAGGAAGAAGTATAGTTCTTTAGTAAAAGTAATATCTGGATATAAAAAGAAAATTTCATTTTGGTTTATGCATTTAGACTATGGTTTCCTTTTATCTTAGTCACTGCATATGGTATCAGAATAAAAATGGGTATGCCTCAGTCTGCAGCAGTCTTGGACAAAAAGGATTTTGATCAGAACTTTAGCCAATGTTATGTAGAATTGAAAATCAAGATCCATATTAAAATGTCTGAATGATACATGGGATAATCTAAAGCCTGTGTATTGCAGGTTAAAATAGAATTGCCCTATTACATGCTGAGGTAATGCAAATCTGTAGAAATGAAAATGTTCAGGGTTCTTTCTGAAGAACATTTTAATAGACCATGCATTATTCAGCTAGGCTAGCCATACAATCATGACAAAAGAAAATCTTAACATGTTTAAGGATGTGAATAACCTATTAAACACTTAGGGTTGATTTAAACACATTGTTTTGGGAGTTAAATAGCCTTCTTACATTTCAGTATTTTTAGTTGACTAGTCCTTAGTTTTAATTTCTTTAACAAGGCATAGGGATTTAGAAGGGAATTGCAGATTTCTATTTAAAAACATTTTCTTTATCTCTCTGAGAAATTAGAGCTAAAAACCTTCTTACTCAAGAAATTGGGGAATGGTGGGGTAGAGACCTTGGAAGATACTAATGGTGCTGAAACATAAATCTAGGGGAGCAAAAAAAGCCTTGCACATCTCATGACATTTCAGTTCTCAAAGACATTCTCTCAAGTGACAGTTGACCATAGAGTCTGCACTACAGAGCATATTTCCAGTGGATTAATTTGTCACCAGATAAGATGTGCTTGATTCACCTAACAACTTCTATATGTGTTGCTTCCTTCATACCTACCTGTTTAGTTTGTTCTTTATTCATTAATACTTGTTTTGTAAATGTATTTTCATGTATCTTACATGGATAAAACCTGGAGACTTTTGTTGATCAAATGGAGACAGGATGCTAAAATTCTGTATCACTGATGATAAAAACCCCCAAGCATAGGCTCTCATGAATTCACCTTGCTTAAGCTGTAAAATAGAACTAATATTCTTTGGGAAGTCAGTCTGCTTGTAGGGCCAGAGCAAGCCTTATTCTTTGATAAACTATGACTTTGGTGTTAATAAATATTTTAGGAATAATATGGCAAGAAGCTTTGTTTCTGGGCTAGAAGTATGAAAACCTTTTGGTGGGATCTGGTTTGGTTTTGATGTTGAGTAACTGAGAGTTATAGGTAAGATAAATCTGGACAGATATTTTGGTGTCAGCTTGTGAAGGGTCAGGCTAAATGCAAGTTTAGCTTTTGTTTTGGAAGCAGAGTGAAGCTCCTAATGGTCTTTAAGTAAGGAATGACAGGGACAGACTTTGTTCTTAGTTTAATTTTGCAAAATGTGTATAGGATGAAGACATGAGGTAGTAATAATATTAGGAGATGAAAGTAGTTGAGGCAAGAGGTCATGATAAGCTGAATCTAGTAGTGGCAGTAGGAATAGACAGTAAAGGTATGATGCAAAAGAGACTATAAAGAACAAATTGATAGATTTTATTGACTGAATATATTTAGAGTGCAAAGGACAAGAAGTTGTCAAAGATATCTTCAGGGTGCCAATTTGAAGAAATATTTAGAGACTTTTACAGAAATAGAAAAGTTAGAAGGAAGATCAAGTTTAGGAAAAGAAATAGTTAATCAAATGTAGGCATCTTGAGTTGGAGGAGCTGGCAAGGTATTCATATGGAGTTATCTAATATCCATCAGGGCAGCTAGGTGGCATAGTAGATAGAGTACAGGCCTGAAGTAAGGAAAACTCATTTTCCTAAGTTCAAATCTAGCCTCAGACACTTGCTAGTTGTGTGACCTTGTTTGATTCAGTTTCTTCATCTGTAAAATGAGCTGCAGAAGGAAATGGTAAGCCACTCCAGTACCTTTGCCAAGAAAACTCGAAATGAGGTCAGTAAGAGTTGATCAGGACTGAAACAACCAAAAAAACAGTAAGTATCCACCAGACAGCTAGAAACAGTCTGCAGGAGTCCTTTAAAGAAAAAACTTTGCAAACAGTAAACTTAAAAAATGATCTTAGGTGAATACTCCTTTGGATAAATTTTTCATCACTTAATATTAGCATTGGGACACAGAAGAAAGAGATGAAAGGCATTATTTGCACGAGCATTTGTCCCATTGAATCAGAAGGTAGGGTGATATATTTCACTAATGAAAGTAAGGTATACTTACTGAGTAGATATACCTTACTGTATATCTGATCAAGAGAATAGAGAAGCAATAAAGAAATTTTCAGAATTCTTTTTTTTTTCCCAAATACTTATGGAGATACATTCTATATTTATAGATTTGTGTGGGATGAGATCACTGGTTCAAATAAATCAAGGAGATTTCTCAAGGTAAAAGCAGAAAGGAATTTTATTAAGATCTCCTGAGAGAAAGGGTGTCTCTTCAATAAGCAGTCAGACAAGGAGAAGCAAGGCTCAATTAACAGGCAAGAATTATATACGGGTCTGAGGTAACACTTCCTATAGGCTGGAACTTTGCGTTTATTAGTTTGGACAAATAATCTCACATTCTAAGTCATAAATGAGGAAAAACTTCTAACCCAACCACATTTTTAGGATTACTAAATTACCTTAAATGGGAGTTTCATTGCCAAGCCCAACTTAGTCTCACAAAGAAAAGGGCTACATGGTCTCATTCTTTGTAAACCACAGAAAACCCTGGCCCTGGGGACCTTCACTCAACTTTTAGAACACTGTCTCCATCTTGTGAGGTAGCTTTCACAGTTCACTTCATTCAGGTTCACAAAAATTTTCTTCTCTTTCTCACATTGAAGAACTTTCCTCCACAGTGACAGAGCAATAACCCACTTCTTTGAATCCATTAACTATTCTAACTAAATTTCAGATCACAATCAACTTGATTTTTGAACTTTTAGCAAAAAATATTCACCTTAGGAGGTTTATAATGTAAATATTTTACAATGTTATCAATTTAAAGACCAAGGCAATTTATATAACAAGCATGACTTATGGTTGTTTTTGAAAGATTATTGAACTTTAATTCTATTTAGAGGAGCCCTTCAGGATTTGCTCTTTCTTTTGGGTTATTTGTTTTTAAAAACTGTTTGATGTTGGGGTATTTTAGACTTGAGAGATTTCATTCTTCTGATAAGCATATTGAGCTGATTGTCATTTGAGAAACTATTTCTCATTAGCAGAGTTGGCTCAAGGGTTTTTCCAGCCTGAGGCAAAATGGAATGTCTGCCCCTGACAGCCAACAGTCACTCTCACTATAAAGAGTCACTTAACATTTTGCTGCCCCTACTATTTTCCTGCCCCAGGCAACTGCTAGTAGGGAAGTGACAGCTCTCCTCATTCCTGAAAAAAGTGAAGCTGACACTCTTTTCTTTCCCATTTTCTATGGAGATTTATCATCACTTGTGGTTTGATTTTTAAAAGATTTTCTCCCCTTCCCCTAGACATTTCTTTTTGGTCAGATTTCAAACATTGGTCTCCCTTTGACTCAAGTTCCTTTGTTTTTCTAATCATTTATTTATTTTCTTTTCCTACTTGATAGAGCACATTAGCTAATCCTCCCAGCAGCTGACTAATTACATGGAGCAAATAGGCTTTCTGTGCACTTGGCCACAATAAGAGAGTCTGACAGTTGGGTCCAGTATAAGGAGAGTCTCTGGTAGATTATTATAGTAGGAAAATTTGTTCTTTCTCAGATCCTCTCAAAAGAACTACTAATCTTAGATAGAAAATTATGGAATCATACTTTTATGGGAATAAGGTAGAGGGAAGAACAAAAAACATTTTCTTTTAGTTTCCTATTTATCTTTCTGGTACTTGTACCTCTAGCCAGGGCTAGTTGTATGTACAGATAGCTTCCAAAAATGTGTGTAATTTAATGAACAGTGAAAGGACCCTTCTGAGGAAAATTTCCTTAACTGGCCTGTGAAGGTGCTTGAAATCATTAGCATTAATTTATTTCTTAGGGGTTCTAAGTGTAGTTAGATTTCAAATAAAGGATCTTATATTACTTGGAAAGGGCAATGGTTAGCCAGCTATCAAACTGAGATTGCACTATATTAACTCATTATAGTGTATTGTTTCCTAGCTAAGGAAAAAAACTCTCTACTAATTTTAGACCCTGAGAAGGAAGTCAGAAATATTGGGCTGAATTTGAAATGAGGAATCTATTAAGCTTAGAATTAAATGGAATAAATTTTAGCATAGGAAAGGACCTTAGAAATCATCTTGTCTAAACACCTTATTTTACAGAAGAAGAAACTGAAGAACAGTGGAATAAAATGACTAAGTCAAGATCACATAGTGATATAGTTGCCCTAGAAAAGCAAGAATGTTGTCTCTATCCTTCCCTAGGAGGCAGGTTGATACCTTTTCTACTTAAGATTCCTGGAGTACCTAGAGAGTTTTTGTAGGTAGAATGTATTTTCTCTACCTAGACTGACTTGAGCCCCAAATAACTCTATATAACAAGAACAAATTTACAAACATGACAAAGAACAATTAGTGTGATCTCTGAAATTACTTTATTTTCTTTCCTTATCAGGAAATGCTGGGAAGTTCCCATCCCACTATTATCAGCCATAATCTGGTCCAAGACTGTCCTTTTATATAGGGATGTTAATATCTATTTTTTCTTTTCTTTTCTTTTTTTTTCTTTGCTCAGGCAATTGGGGTTAAGTGACTTGCCCAGGGTCACACAACTAGGAATTGTTAAGTATCTGAGGCCAGATCTGAACTCAGGTCCTCCTGATTTCAGGGCCGGTGCTCTATCCACTATACCACCTAGCTGCCCCTGTTCTTTTGTATAGAATGATATAAGGCCAAAGCGCTATTAACCTTCATTATCTAGGACTCTAATCTCTGAGATTGTCTAGTTAGCATCTTTAAACAACTTTTGACACAATCCTGAGGGGAACCAAATTTTCCCAGACTAGCTTTAAGACAGTCTCAATGTCTCAATATACATTCTTTATCTCTCCAAACTCCTCCTTGATTCCTTCTTTTACCTCACAGAATTTACCTCCACTCCCCTGAAACTTTAAAAGTTGTGTACCCTGTAATGCAAATTGCTCATTCAGTATGACTGCCTTCTGTGTCTGCTTGAGCCCATGAGGCTATTTTCATGTAAAATAAATAACAATGCTTTGTAACTTGTGATGGTTGTCTGACTTGATTTCTTCAGGTTGGTTGAATTGTAACTGAATCATTATGTTATTTTTTTACATAATATTCTTTTAAACTATTGCTCTCCCAAACCCATTTCTGTTTACCACTTCTTCCAGATGAATTTTGCTACTGTTTTTTCTAGATACGTAAAATAATTTCTTGAGTGTTTGATTGGTATGGCACTTAATAAGTAAATTAATTTGGGTAGTATAGTCATTTTTATTATATTCACTCTGCCTACGCATGAGCACTTGATGTTTTTCCAACTGATTAGGTCTGACTTTATTTGTGTGGAAAATGTTTTGTAGTTTAGTTCCTATAGTTCCTGACTTTTCCTTGGCAGATAGATTCCCAAATATTTTATGCTATCGACAGTTATTTTGAATGGAATTTCTTTTTGTATCTCTTGTTGCTGAACTTTGTTGGTAATATTTTAAAATGCTGATGATTTATGTGGATTTATTTTGTATCCGGCAACTTTGCTAAAGTTGTGAATTCTTTCTAGTAGTTTTTTAGTTGAGTCTCTAAGGTTCTCTAATATACCATCATATTATCTGCAAAGAGTGATAATTTGGTTTCCTTATTACCTACTCTAATTCCTTTAATCTCTTTTTCTTCTCTTACTGCCAAAGCTAACAAACATTTCTAATACAATATTAAATGCTAATGGTGACAGTGGGCAGCCTTGTTTCACTCCTGATCTTACTGGGAATGGCTCTAGTTTGTCTCTATTACATGTGATGCTTGCTGATGGTTTTAAGTAGATGCTACTAATCATTTTAAGGAAAAGCCTATTTATTCCTATAGTCTCTAGTGTTTTTAATAGGAATGGGTGTTGGATTTTATCAAATGCTTTTTCTGCATTTATTGAGATAATCATATGATTTTTGTTAGTTTGGTTATTAATATAATTGATTATGCTGATAGTTTTCTTAATATTGAACTAGCCCTGCATTCGTGATATAAATCCTACTTGGTCATACTGTATTATCCTGGGGATGATTTTCTGTAATCTCATTGCTAATATCTTATTTAAGATTTTTGCATCAATATTCATTAGGGAAATGGGTCTAGAGTTTTCTTTCTCAGTTTTCTCCCTACCTGGTTTAGCTATTAGCACCATATCTGTATCATAGAAGGAATTTGTTAGTATATTTTCTTTCCCTATTTTTAAGTCCAATAATCTTTAGATTGTCTCTCCTAGATCTATTTTCCAAGTCAGTTGTTTTTCCTAGGTGATATTTCATATTTTCTTCTATTTTTTTCCATTTTTTTGTTTGATTCTTGAAGTCTTATTGAGTCATTCACTTGCATTTGTTCAATTTTAATTTTTAATGTATTATTTTCTTCAGTTGCCTTTTTTGGCTCCTTTTGTAATTGGCCAATTGAATTTTTTTTTTCATTGCATACTTTTTCACTTCACCAATTTTGTTTTTCAATGCATTGTTGCCTTTTTGCATTTCACCAATTTTGTTTTTCAGTAAATTGGTATCTTTATCATATCTATTTTGGAGGGCTTCTTGCACTGATCTCAATTCATTTCCCCATTTATCATCTAGCTCTCTCTCTTTTTTTTTTTTTGCTTTTTGCTGAGGCAATTGGGGTTAAGTGACTTGCTCAGGGTCACACAGCTAGGGAATGTTAAGTGTCTGAGACCAGATTTGAACTCAGGTCTTCCTGACTTCAGGGCTGGTGCTCTATCCACTGCGCCACCTAGCTGCCCCCATCTAGCACTCTTTTGAGATTCTTTATGTAGTCTTCCAGGAAGGCCTCATGAATGGGGGACCAGGTCATATCTCCCTTGATGTCTTTCCCTGGAGTTGCTTTGCGTATAGGAACCTCAGGATCTGGGGTCTGCCCTTCTTTCTCTCCATAAAAGGTGTCTATGGTGAGAGCTCTCTTCTGTTTCTTACTCATTTTTTAAAAATGCTTGGGGTCTGTTTAAAGCAGAGAAGCGGCTGTGGTAGTTTGCCCTGGGGCAATTTAGCTAATTAACTTCCGGTGCTGTACCAGTCGGTCTAGGACCTTGTGTTTGCAAAGGGTTAAAATCTGTTTTTTACAAAAGGCAGGTCTGCCAAAGCACCTGCCCGAAATCAGGGCACAGTGTCCCGAGTGCCTCAGATAGACTCCCCAGGTGTTTAGAACCTCTGCCATGCTGAGTCCCACCCAGTTTCCTGCCCTGTCTCCTGGCAAACTGTTCAACCCCTGCTTGACTTAAACAGACCTGCTATGAAGCTCTTCAAAGGTACCTTCTGCAAGGAATGTTTTGTAGTCCAAATATTTCTGGGTTCTTTGATTTAAAAATCAGTTCAGAGGCTTAATCTGCTGTTGATTTGAGAGAAGGTCAGAGGAGGACATAGAGAGTCATGTATTCACTCTGCCATCTTGGCTCCGCCCTCCCCGAATTAATTGTTCTTTGAATGTTTGGTAGAATTTACATGTAAATCTATATGGCCTTGGAGTTTTTTTCTTAAGGATTTGATTAATAGCTTGTTCTATTTCTTTTTCTAAAATGGGGCTATTTAAATAATTTATTCCCTCTTTTGTTAACCTGGGCAATCTATTTTTATACATATTCCTCTATTTCATTTAGATTATCAAATTTATTGGCTTAAAGTTGGGCAAAGTAACTCCTAATTATTGCTCTAATTTCCTCTTCATTGGTGGAAAGTTCTCTTTTTTCATTTTTGAGACCTACAATTTGAATTTCCTCTTCCTTTTTCTAATTAAATTAATTGAAGGCTTATCTATTTTGTTGGTTTTTTCATAAGACAAACTCTTAGTTTTACTTATTAATTCAATAGTTTTCTTATTTCAATTTTATTACTCTCCCCTTTTATTTTCAGAATTTCCAATTTGGTATTTAATTGAGGGTTTTTAATTTGCTCTTTTTCTAGCTTTTTAAATAATAATCCCAATTCATTGATCTTCTCTTTCTCTATTTTATGCAAGTCTCTGGTTTCAGCTCTTATCACTTCCACTGTCAGTAATAAACAAAGAATTTAGAATTTGTTGTTCTTGCCTTTTTGACAGGTTCTCTTTTCTTTTTTCACCTTATCCTTATATTGCAGCTATTTCCCTCTTTGAATATGAATTACATAATTAATTGTAAATTAATTCTATTGGTTTTAGATTTTATTCATTTATCAGTAATGATGATTTTTCAAGTCGTTAAAAATTTATCTTAAGTTGAGGGAAAACAATATCATCTATAGGGCATTTATATTCACAGGTCAAGGTAGAAAATGGGAAAGAAATAAATACTTCATGAAAGTACTGCTTTTGCCATTGGCTTGTATACCTAATCTTACAAGAATTTCAGAACACTAAAAATTAATTATTTCAATTTTGTCTCTATTATAGTATTCTGATTTATTTAAATCTAATTTTAAAAATTAATATTTCATTTCTTCTTTTAATTGTAATTTTCTAATTTTGAATATAAATGTACAGATGGTTAAAATCCATTAACAACAAGATAAAAATCAGGACCTTAGAAATAGAAGTGGTTCCAAAACTTACATAAACCATTTTATTTTCATATTCAACTCTATGGAAGTCATTTCAAAATTATTGCTAATTTAAGTAATTGCTCTTTAAGTAAAATTCTTTGGAATTTTAAATGTGAGCCATTTTGGAATATCTGATAAAAAAGGAACCCTGGACAACTTTCCCAATTTTAATTATTTTCCTCCATGTTGCATTGCATTGGTATGGTTCTTTTGACATTAGTCATTGACTTTGTAATAGAAATGTCTCAAGACTTTTTATTTTAGTTTTTCAATTGTTATTTATTTTCTTCATCAAACATCTTCCAATATCTTTAATACAATCAATTAGAATAAGAAATTCATAAATAATAGTTATCCATAATCATCTGATGTATCATTTTAGTTCTCAGATTATTTTCTGTTCTGCTTGTTCTGAGAGCTGTCACTCATTTTTTAATTGTATAATCTACTTTGTCATAGTTAACCTTTTTCATTGTAATAAAGATGATTTCTCTAACCCTTTGTCTTTTTAAATTTAATTTTCCTTCTTCAATGAGAAATTCAGTGTTCCTAATTGGTATATGTTAACTTGATGACTATGTTAAATTCATGTCATTAATACAAATGTGCAACAGTGTCATTTCTAAGCATAGACTTTGAAAAAATGGTACAAGTTCAATGTAAACATGTAAATAAAAATTATTTAGCTATCTCGTTGTGAACAGCCATGTGGTCTAAAGTGTATTTTATTAGCTTCTTTATGATTTTACTATGAAAGACTGATTCAAGTTAAAATCTATTATTTCTTTTGCTTTTCTCTATTTATAAGACTCGACGTTTAGGAGGATATCAAATTACATTGATAGGGATGTGTTTTTCATAAATTTTTATTGGTACTTTTTGTTTCAATGTTTGGAAAGATATTAAAGTTTCTATGACTGGTTTGTAGTTTCTGCAGTTATTTCCTTTTCTCTCTTTTTAAAAGCTAGTTCTCTGAAGTCTTCCAGTTGAAGGTCCCATACATGTATGACACTTAAGATCTAATTTTATACATGTATGAATATATATGTAGTTTTTAACTTCAATTGCCAAAATGCTACTTTATCTTAGTGGAAATGCTATGTAGACATGCTTTTTTTTAAAAATAATATCCAACTTTGTTAAATATGATCTTTGAAAATATCATTTTCTTTTGGTGAAAATTCCATCACAAATGGTATAAATCTAGCTATTTGACTATTGATGATCCTACATTTTGGAAAAAGAAATTTGGAACTGTGTGCTTTTTTTAGAAGTGCCATCATATTATAATTTCCCCTATAAGTTTAATAATGGAATTATTGTTTTTCTTAGTTTTATTCAGTACTTAAAGAATAATTTCTATTGCTTATTTATCTTGTGCAAATTCTATTTAATTTTTCTGTGTGGTAAAGAAAGAAAATATCTGCATATGTTTTTCCAGTTGTATTTACAATAACAAATAACCATCACTAGAAAACAACCAAACAAACAAAAGGATTTTCCAATACAAAGCTCAGTGGTCCCATATTGATTTTATTATTCTCTGATTCTTCTAGCTTGCTCAAGTCCCAGGCTTATTCTTGCACTTACTTCATGGAATGGCTACTGGCATAATAAGAATTTCCTATCCCTGTTGCTATTACCTGTTACTGCCTTTATCTTATTTCCTCTAACATAGTACTACTAGGTTAATCTTCCTTAGGCACAAATCTGATCACACCACTCTTTATTTATCAAAAGATCTTCACTGGTTTTCTCATTGGATAAATGATAGGATACCAAATTTCTATGGAAAATAAAATCCTGTATTTCCAAATTACCTTTCCATTTTTATTATACAGTAATTTCTGTTATGTACTCTGGAGTCTGGTCAGACTAAACTTTTTGCCATTCCAAGACCACATCCTAGGTTTTCCCACTTCAATGCTTCTGTCCATGCTATTCTCTATACTTTGAATTTAGAATTCTATACTTTTTGCTTCCTATTGATATCTACTTTTCTTTCAAGGTTTACTTGAAGTTCCAACTCCTCTAGGAAGATACCTTTTTATGTGAAAATAATTTTTCTCTTTTCTGAGTTCTCATAGCCCATGGGATCTTATTTTTTTTGATGTAGTCTACTTCTTTCATTCACTCAACATCATTAAACAAAGATTTGTAAAGTAATTATGTACCAGTGGTTAGATGCTGAGAGAACTAAGAGAAAAATGAAACACTCCACTGCCCTCAGAGAGCTTTTATTTTACTAGAGGTAAATTATCTATTTATATATATGTGTATATATATATATATATATATATATATGTTTCATATATATATATTCAATTTATACAAAATACATTCAAAGTAATTAAAGTCAGAGGAGGGATTCTATTATTTGGTGGAAATAGAAATAGGTCTTGCATAGGAAATGACATTTGTGCTGAGCTTTGAAAAAAACTAGTGATTCTAAAAGTGGAAGATAAAGAGGATTTGCATTTTAGTCAAAGGGGACAATCTGGCCCAAAGCATGGAGATAACAGATGGACTATTCTATATGGAAAACAGCAAGTAGATATACTATATATACTGGGATGCAGATAATGTGAAGGAGAAAAATGTTCAATGAACCTTGATAGGTACTGGACCCAAATTTGAAGGGCTTTTATTTCCCACAAAAAGGAGTTAAAAGTTTCTTCTACAAATAAAGTCATTGAAGTTTCTTGAACAGGAGAGTAAAATTTTCTCTCCTATATTTTAAAAACAGCAATTTGGCAGATTTTTGGAGGATAAATAAGAAATAAAGAAACAGGGAATCCAATTAGGAGGTCTCTGCAAATATTCTGGTAATAAGTAATAAGGGACTGAACTATGATGATGACCATGTGAATGGATCAAAAAGGATATATGTGAGAAACGTAGGTGGAGGAACACTTAATTAGAGTTGGAAATTTTTTGGACATGAAAGTGAGGGAGAAAGAAGAACTGAAGATGGCTTCTGGTTGATCAAAAGAATGGTGATGCTGTTGATGAAAATAAGGAAGGTAGTAATGATAAGGACTTGGAGAAAAGATAATTCATTTTTGAATATAATCAGCTTGAGATTTTTATGGGATGTCAGGCTGGGTATGTTTAACAGGAATTTGGCAATATGGGATGTGGATTCAGAAGAAAGATTAAAGCTAGGTATATCAATCTAGGAGTGGTCTGCTTAGAGATCATTAATGAATTGATGGGAGCTTATTAGATAATTTATTATGATGTGCTTTACACTATAAATATCTATGAAATATCTTGCTTTCCCTACTAGATGATGGTAAACTATTTAAAGTCAGAAGTGTTTTTCACTTTGTATCTATTATTATCTATCACAAAACATCATACCTAGTACATTTATATTGGTTTCAATAAATTACCTATTCATTTGGAGTAGTATTTATATTATTTTGATTGAGATTGGTTTTGTTTTATATTTCTTGTTCTATTGAATTTTGCTAATGATTAAAATTCCTACAGGAGTGAAAAGCTTTGAATGATAAATTTTCTCCCTTTTTTATTAAATTGCAAATTTTTTTGTCTTTAAAATAATTTTCTTTATTTGATTTATTTTTTTTCCTTCCCACACTTGACTGAAAAGGCTGCTTCTGAAACCCTGTAGAGTTTTGAATATTTTTGAGTTCATAAATGGCATTATATTTATGGCAAAGAATCAAAACATGTTAAAGCTATGTGCCCTGTTTATTTATTTCTCTTTATTCTCTTATGTTACAGATATTGAAAGTGAAGCACAGAGACTTGCTCAATATATACAGTGATCCAGTGGAAAAGTCAGGCCTAGATCCCAGTTTTTTCTATTATATCCTCTTGCCCCTGTAAATTCCCTGATTGGTTTTCTCCTGTGGTTATAACTCCAGCAAAGTTATTGATGCATCTGATAACAATATGAAATAAAGATAAAGTAAGAGCAGAAAAGAAACTTTAGCTCAAAGAAAGCTTCGTTATTCAGATGATTATATAACTGAAACACTGAGGCAGGCAATTCTTTATAAAGAAGAATGAATTGAAGACAATTCTGGTAGGAGTCCTAAAATTATTATTGTTTCACCTTGTGTTACCAATAATAGCTTTTGGAATCTATTCAAGTCACAGAAGAAGAGAATGATCAGAATGAAAATAACATTTCAAAAGGAAAAAAAAAAACACTCACTCACCAAGTCTGTCATTAACATGAACATTCAGACAGTGCGTCAAACTTATCTGTCACAATACAAGTCATTCTCACTGGCAAAATGTCTATTTACTAGGATTTAGTGATATGTATGTGTTGAGATTATAGGCAGGAGAATTCTTGGGAGAATCCAAAGCCTAAGACAACTTCTTTTTGCCTCCCTAGGTATTTTTTGATGGACCTGGACATGGATTTTTATAGGTATAAAGGAATTCCCTTTTAGAAGCTTCTATGATATGAGATTTTCAAATTTTGTATAGCTGAAAGCCTGAATAGACATAAGTCCTGATAGTCAACCAACAAATATTTATCAAGCTCTTGCTACATGGTAAATATTATAATAAAGGTTGGAGGATAAAAAGAAAGTCAATAGGGTCTCTGCCTCAACAAGTTCACATTTTCATGGCAGAAACAAAATGCAAATAACTATGTATATACAAGTACGTACTAGCAGTGGGGGAAACTAAGAAAGTTCTCTTGCAGGAGATGGGATTCAAGCAGAATGTTAAAGGAAACTAAGGGCATATTCTTCAAGTATGAAGGATAGCTAGCAAAAGGCACACAGGGAGAAGACAGAGTGCTGAAGGTCCACTTTGTTTTCTGAGGTGGGGCTTACTGCTGGCTCACAGGGGAGCTTCCTGTCTTGGACTGCACCTACCTTACTTAAGTGAGATGGACTCTTCTTGCCAATCCTCTAAATTTCTTGGATTAAAAGATCATTTCACCCTATCTACTTGCTGGTTCTGCCACTCCAAGACCTGTCTTGGGTTGCTATTTTATGATTTCCTAGAGGTGAATGTGAAAGGATTACAGTGATTCACTGCTTACTCCATCATCTTGGTTCCTGGAAATAGAATCTTTTCATGCATCTTAAAATATTATTTTGAGAAGGGGTCCTTAGGCTTCTCTAGATTATCAAAGAGACACATAGAACAGAGGAGGAAGGGAAGAGGACTGAATCTTAAGGGATACCTACTATTAGAAGGCATGAACTAACTGAAGATCCAGCAAAGGAGATTGAGACAAAAATGATCAGAAAGATGGAAGAACCAAGAGGAAGCAGTGTCATAGCAACCCAGAGAGGAAAAAAATATTAATCATAAGATGATGAATTACATCACAGGCAATAGAGAAATTAAGAAGGATAATGGCTGGCACTAGGCCATTAGATTTGGCATTTAAAAGATCCTCAGTAACTTTTGAGAGCATTTTCGCTTGAATGTTGGAAATAATGGATTTCCCATAACCACACAGATGGATTATGGCAGAGGCATGACTTGAACCTATTTCTTCCTAACTCCAAAGCTGGTTCTTAATCATCTATACCACTCTTTCTTTACTACCATAAATTGTGTATCTGAATTTTTCTGCACACAGGGACTTTATAATGATTGAAGTAACCAGAGTGCAATAACTGCTCCTGCTCCTGAGTAAAACACATATCTATTCATGGCATTTTCCCCTTCCAGGTAAGTAATTTTTAAAAGAAAAAAAATAGGTTGAAATGAGCGTTCAGGATGGCACTGAAGGTAAAAGTAATAAGAAATTTCACACAAGTGAAACATACAGTTTAGAGGAAAGATAGAAGTAAAATATGTGAAATCATTGTCACCAAGCAGTCTATTTTTATTTTAATCCTACATTCTACTTTTCCCCTCTAATTTCTTACTAATTTTCTTCCTTAACATACTTTTTTTACATTCTGCTTCTAGAAATCACATCTTTCCTCTACACTTAATGCTTGTTGCAAACAGTATCATTAGCTGACACTATTTTCTGCCTGTTGCTTCTCTAGAGCTATCTGGGATCCTCTATGATCATTAGAATGTATGCATACTTCTAAGAATGTGAGTGGATTGCAATTATCCAATCTTTGCTTGAAGATCTTAAACAATGGAAAAATGATAAGCTCCTAAAGCAACCCATTCTCATTTGGTATTGTTCTACTTGATGAGAAGTTTTTATTTTTATTTTTTATTTCTTTGGGGGATTAAGTGACTTGCCCAGGGTCACACAGCTACGAAGTGTTAAGTGTTTGAGACCAGATTTGAACTCATATCCTCCTGATTTCAGGGCTTGTGCTCATTCCACTGAACCCCCTAGCTGCCCCAATTAGAAGTTTTTCAATATAAATCTGGTCTTTTTTGTTACAATTTTCAATCTATTTTTCTTGATCCTGTTCCTCTCTACCCTAAACCCAAACAGGAAAAAAAATGCATTTTCTATTTGTTAGTCCTTCAAATATTTGAAGACAGCTAATATATTTCTCTTAATTCTGCTCTCCTTAAACTTAAACATCTCAATTTCTTTAATCCTCATGTATATTAAATTAAATTACTTCAAAATACTAAGTGGAAAGGAGAATTCCTTGAGTTTAAAGAGTTTAAGCAGTTTAACCCATCTATTTCATGAATTCCTTCATGTAGTAGTAAATAACTCTCTAAAAGAAGAGAAATAGAGATATAACTACAAGAGGTAAAATTTCAAAAAATGTACTTTTCAGCTGGTCAGAGATGGAAATGAGATGCTATGGTCTTTCAATTTCACATCCAGAGCTAGGGTCTGGTTCGTTAGTTCCCTAGGTTGTGGTAGAGTGGCTGGCTTCAGAAATAGCTTCCCAGTTTTCCTTCTTGATTCATGGAAAGTATCATCGCTGATATGAGTTGAAGGGTTTTGGCATGATTTTACTGGAACAAATTGTTGACTGTTGCCTCTACTTCCAGACATAAGCTTTTAGCTCAGTATCTGAAAGATCAAGAAGAAATAAAATGTTCCTTGATTTATTCAAAGTTTTATTTTATTTATTCTGACACCAGGTGCTGTTCATTCTGAACCTAGATGGATACTTCTGTTAAATTATTAGGAAAAGGTGTGGGGGGAGACCTTGTCTGGTTTTAGGGGCCAAGTCAAAAATTTAAGGAAAATCAACCTTCTCTGGGATGCATGCCAAGTATCTGGCAGTAACAGGAGAATGACCTTGGTTTATTCTGTCTTGCAAAGAATCAAATATTTTATAGAGGTACTTATGAGTTTTTTTTTTTTTTTTTAAAGAAGATCCTGCATGTGAAACATTGATTTATTCTCCTTGAAAAGAAGGGGATAAGGAAAAAACTTCCAATACCCAAGGATCATAATAATGCCTTATTTATTGCTAGAGATATGTGTATGCATACATGTGTATGTTCTATTTTAAATAATATTATTTCATTTATATTCCTCAGAATGAGGAGTTTAAAAATTGCAGTTAAAAATTCCCAAAAGCAAAATATTATTTTTATACGTATAATTAGAAAGTATTCTTAGACTGAACACTTTGGAAAGTATCACAGGAAATAAAGATTTGTTGACTCAGATACAGGCATATATTTGAGATCTTTCAGTATCCTAGTTACCCTTCCATGTATACTCTCTAGGTTATTCCATGAATATATAGAATTGATCTTCATTATATAATGTTTTTAGAGCTTTATAAACTTTTTGAAGCCTATATGATATATTGGAAAGACCAGTCAATCTAGAATTATTAGAAATATGAGTCCGGAACATTTTTCAGATGTCTATTAGGTATGTGAAATTGAGTAAATAATTTTATCATCTCTGAAACTCAATTCTTTCTTTCATAAAATGGGAATGATAGCTACAATATGTAGTGATAGGGCCACTGCAAGAAAAGTCCCCCACATACCTGCAGGTATTATACAAATAATGATGATAATGATGATGACAACTACTATTACTACCACCACCACTACTACTACCACTACAATATAATTGCAAATAGCTATGATCAAAAGGATGAATAAGAGATCAGTGGTGATGATGTCATGGACAGTCAATACCATACTTTTTTTGTGGCTTTGAGTGAAATGACTAACTCAATGGAATATTTGTTTCTAATTGAACATTTTTTTCCCCTTTTCTTCCCCCTTTATAAAAAGAGCAAACTGTTCTTTATTTGTAGTGCTATGAGGAATAATTTCTGGGTGAGCAATAAGAAACGTATGCATGTCATGATCAAGTTTTTTCCTAGTGAAAGGAAAAAAAATATTGAGCTAGAATTCAGAATTCCTTGGAAAAAACCTTTAGCATGATCTCTTTGTACTTGGAAGTAGTTTGATTCCAGAGTTAGTTATCATTGTGTGGTTACCACAGGATGCCACACAAGCAGCAGCACAGGCTTTAATGAGAGTAAATGTGATCACCATATGTTTGACTTTGATTAAATTTCATGGACATTGATTGTGCAAGATTAGCTAACAAGCAAAGTCCTCACTTCTCAATGAGAGGCACAAAAAATAATGAGTAGAGATTGAAATAGTCGATGTGGTCATTATCCAGCCACAGCCACAACATGCTCCTGTTGCTTTCTGTCCTGGTTATGAATGGGTGAATTATTCTTTATTTTCCAGCAGGTAACATTTATGAAAGGCTTTAGATAATAATTTTTGATAGGGGAGATTACATAAATGTGAAGGATGTTACCAGGAGCTGTAGTTGTAAGAGGATATGGATATAAAAACTTTCCTAACATCTGGTCTTGTTAAAAATCAGAATAATTTAAAAAGATGAAATCAATCTCCCTCCCCTAGGTCTCTAAAGATGGAGCAGGATGTCTTCTTTCAGGCATGGTGTTCCTGCAGGCAGGGCATGTACTAGTCTAAGTATCTTGCAACTCTTTTAGCCTATTAATGTCATGAGAGTTTTAAATGCTATTTAAATTAAGAAAAAAAGACATCAGCTTAGTGTTTTTAGAATATTCTTTTTTTTTTAAATTTTATTTTATTTGCATAACATATGTGTGGGTAATTCTTCAACAATAACCCTTACATAGCTTTCTGTTACAAATTTTTCCCCCCAACTCCCCACCCCTCCCCTAGATGGCAGGATATCCACTACATGTTAATTATGTTAAAATATTGGCAAATCGAATATATGTATACATATTTCCAAACTTATCATTGTTGTGCAAGAAAAATCTTATCTACACAAACGATATATCAGATAAAGAAAATACAATGTAAGCAAACATCAATCAAGGAGTATGAGAATGTTATGTTGTGGTCCACATTTCGCATCCCTCTCTCTGGGTGTAAATGGCTTTCTTCAGTGAACAATTGGAGGTGGTTTGAAACATTTCATTGTTGAAGAGAGCCATGTCCATCAGAATTAATCGTCATATAGTACTGTTGTTGCCGTGTATAATGATCTCCTGGTTCTGCTCATTTCACTCAGCATCAGTTCATGTAAGTCTCTCCAGGCCTCTCTGAACTCATCTTGCTGGTCATTTCTTACAGAACAATAATATCATTTCTTACAGAACAATAATATAGAATATTCTTATTAAATAGATATTGTTTTATTGAGAAATCAGGTAGCTTTATTTGAGGGTATCAATTATATCAAAGATGGATGAAACTCATCTTGATACCTTATTTAGAATAAATTTAGAACATCTAAGGGTATAATACCATAAGGTCATAGACTTGAAAGAATCTTAATGTATATCTACTATAGCTCTCTCATTTTATTAATAAGGGAAATGAGGTCCAGAGGGGAATGTGATTTGATCAAGAGTATGAATGAATAGCAGAGCCAAAATTCATACCTAATTCTCTTAGGAAAAGTTAAGTAGATAGTAGTAGTAGTAGCAGTAGATAGACTGCTGGGTTTGGAATCAGAAAAAGTCACATTTCTGAGTACAAATCTGGTCTCAGACATTTTCTGGATATATAACCTTGGACAAGTCACAATCCTATTTGGCTAGTTTCCTCATCTATAAAATTAGAAGAAAATGAGAAAGCATTCTAATATCTTTGGCAAGAAAACCCCCAAAGGGGTCATGAAGATTTGGGCATGACTAAAATGACTGAAGAGCACCCGCAAAAATAATTCTCTTAAGTTCTCTGATGATCCTCTGCCCAAAACTGCCTTGGATGAGGAGAATTGTTAAGAGCATAAGATGAAAGATTAACTTGTATCATACTATAATTATACATAGAATTTTGATATAATATGCCATGATATCTGAAGCTATAATTGTGAATGACATTAGAATCTCATGGATATAGTTTTCTTATCATGAATGCTCACCAGAGAACTTAAATTCATTATAACTGCTAAATGGAGGCAGAAGTAAATCTTGGAAGTAAAACGGGAGGACTAGAGGCAACACTGATGAGCTATCACTATTTCTCTCTAAACTACTTTAAAATAATGTCTAAAATCAAATATTAAGACGGTAGAGCCAATAAAAGTCAGGGTGAGACATTTTCCCCAGCTTAATAAAGTTTGGGAGATCAGCAAGAGAAATTTATAACAAAAGGAAGCCTGTCCACAGCCGCCCCCCCAATATAGTAATAGCAATAGCAGCTGCTACAGGAACAGCAGATTTGACAGCCTCAGGTCAAAAATTGTAAGGGAATTAGACAAGTCAGAAAAAGATTACAAGAGATACTTTGCTATCATGGAGTACAGCTAGCATTGATTAGCAGTCCTTACACAGTTTAGGTCACAGTTCCAGGTCAGAGAGGAAGACTGGGGGTAAGTTACAAGGGAGAAGGGACTCTGGTCACAGTTTCTGGAGGCAGAGACACCACTAGTACTTCTGGCTTCAGGGAACTAAGGGCCCTTCCTGGGGAAAGATCAGAGTGTATAACAAGAAAGTAATAACCATATCTCTCCCAAAAGGACCTTGAAAGGACCAAAAACTTGCAAGACTCCCTTACCCCAGTCCTTTGGTGAGCTAGGACTGAGAAAGCAGCACCAAGAAAGCCTGAAGCTTGGGACTTCCAGGTGAGCAGAGACCAACATTAATCTAAAGTTCAAAGTCAAGAAGTAGGCTGGAAAAAAGGTGAAGGAGATCATAAACAGCTACAAAGCTGGCACTGAAGAAAAAAACATCTTTAAAAATATAATTGGCCTACTGAGAAAAAGAACTCCTGAAAAAAATCAGAATAATCCAAAAGGAAAAAGAGGAACAAAAATTTACTGAAGTGAACTCCTTATAAAATAGAATTGCATTAATGGAGAAAGAAGCACAAAGTTTTACTGAAGAAAATCTTTGAACATTAGAATTAAGCAAGTGGAAATTATGATTCTATGAGACATCAAACTATAATGAAACAGAATTAAAAGAATGGAGGGGAAAAGAAAAAATATTAAATCTGTCATAGAAAAAACAACCAATCTGGAAAATAGATCAAGGAGAAACAATTTAAGAATTATTGGTCTACTTGAAAGCTATGACCAAAGAATAAACTTAGATATCATATTTCTAGAAATGATCAAGAAAAATTTGCCCTGTTATCTTAGATTCAGAAGGCAAAATAGAAATTGAAAAGAAATCGATTGATTGATCACCTTCTGAAACAGATCTCAAAATGAAAAATCCCAGGAATATTATGGGTAAATTCTAGAGCTCCCAGGTCAAAGAGGAAAAAAAAAACTTCAACCAAAAAGAAATAATTCATCTATTGTGGAGCCACAGTCAATATCACACAAGATTTAGTGGCTTCCATATTAAAGGATCAGAAAGTTTGGATTATGATATTCTCTAAGGCAAAGAATTTAGCTTTACAACCCAGAATAACCTACCCATCAAAATTGAGCACAATCCTTCAGGGGAAAAAATGGATATTTAATGAAATAGAGAATTTTTAAGCATTCCTAATGCAAAGAACAGAGCTGAAAAGAATATTTGACTTCTAAATACAAAAACCAAAAGAAAAATGAAAAGATAAACATGATAGAGGTCTCAATAAAGTTAAGTTATTTATATTTGATGAGACATATGTAACTCTTAAGAACATTATAATTATTAGGGCAGCTTAAAAAAGTTTACATTGACAGAGGGCAAGGATGTGGTTCAGTTCCATTGGGGTGACTTCCAAAAAAAGTGAAGGGGTGAGAAAGAGGGATGTATTAGGAGAAAGAGGTTGAAAAAGGTAGGATAAGGAAATTTTTCTCATAGAAAAGAGGCATGGAAGGAAGAGCTTTTTACAAGGAGAACATAGAAAGATAGTAGGCAATGGCTGAACCTCACTCTCCTCAGAATTGGTTCAAAGAAGGAATATTTTATATACATATAAACACACACATTCAAGTGTGTATAGAAATGTAACTTCCCAAATAGGAACATAGAAGGGGAAGAAGATAACAGAAAGGGAGAGATAAAAAAGGGAGTGTTGTATTAAAGAAGATAGTGATCAGAAGCAGAATAGATTTTTTGAGCAGGAAGAGGAAAGAGTGTGACACACAGAGCAAGAATGAGATATAGGGGAGGGAAGGACAAAGGGAGAAGGAAAGGGAGAAGAAAAGAAGATGATGAAAAAAGATTGAATGGAGAAAAATACACCATAGCTGTAACTGTGAATGTGAATGGAATATGCTCACTGATAAAGCAGAATCAGATAGCAAAATGGATTAGAAACTATAATCCAGCAATATGTTGTTTATCAGAGACAAAATTGAAACAGAAAAACACAGAATTAAAATAAAGGACTGGAACAAAATATAATTTTTTTCTGCTGAACTAGAAAAAAGGGAGGAGTAGCAATCATAATTTAAAATAAAATAAAAATAGACCTAGTTTAAAGGGATAATTAAGCAAATTACATTTTGCTAAAAAGTACCATGGCAGACAATGAAATAATATCTAAATTTTTTACAGCAATTTCTCTGATAAAGACCTCATTTTTCAAATATATACTGAGTAAATATAGGACTGAATCTCATTTACAAAAATTAGAGCCAATTCTCAATTGACAAATGGCCAAAGTATATGAATAGGCAGTTTTCAGAAGAAGAAATCATATAAAAGTGCTCTAAATCATCACTGATTTCAGAAAGGCAAATTTAAAAAGTTCTGAGGTACCACCTTATACTTATTAGAAATGAGAAAGCAAGAAGAAAAAAAAGGCATACTAATAAACTTCTGGTAGAATTGTAAACTGATCTCACCATTATGGAGAGCAATTTGATATTATGCCCAACAAGCAAAAAACCTATGTGTACAAAACATTTGTGGCAGGCTCACCTTTTTTTGTAGTAGCAAAAACATTAAAAATCAAAGTATGCTCATCAATTGGGAAATAGTTTAATGAGTTGTCACAGATGATTGTGATAGAGTAATCTGTTATACTGTGGGAAATGACAAGCAAAATGGTTTCTGAAAAACTTGACAAGACCTATATGAACTGATGCAAAGTGAAGTGAGAATAGCTGGGAGATCGCTATGCATGGTAACAGCAAAGTTGTAATGATGGCTGTTCTGATGAATGCAGTGATCCAAGATATATCCAATGGGTTTATGATGAAAAATTGCTATCTGCCTCCAGAGAGAGAACTGATGAATTAAGTTCAAATTGAAGTATAATTTTCTCACTTAAGATTTTTGTTCTTTTTAAAAAATATGACTAATATGGAAATATGTCCTGAATGATTTCATAATTATAATTGATAATCATATTGCTTCCTTTGGAAGGTTGGAAGAGGTTGGGAAGGAAGACAGAACATGGAGCTAAAAATTTATAAATAAAAGATTAAAATAAATTATATAACAGTGCATATTTCTGAATATTCTCTATCTTGTCAATTTCTCATTTAAGATGAGAATTGGACTCTATTTCATACATGATAACCAAAAGAAAGCACAGTGGTACCATCAGTGTCCATGTTCTGAACAGTCTAGTTCTGTTAATGTATCCAAAGACAATATTAACTTTTCAGCATCCTCATTGTGCTTATTGTTAGCTCCATTGTTTGTAATCAACTTAATAGTCTCAGATCTTTTGCATATGGACTTTTGTTACTAAGTAAAAATGATGTAATTTGAAATGTGAACACAATTATGCTTAACTTTTTGGGGAAAGATTACCTACCAAAAATAACATTTTACAGGATATTTGAGGTAGCAATATGTTATAGTTTGCATTAGTTCTCACTTGGAGGAAACTACTCAATGGAGTCAAGTCTGATAATTGACTACATATGAATGGTATGTATTTAATTCAAAAAGATTCATTGACTTCCTGCTAGGACACCATAGTAGACACTGGGTTTAAAATATAGTGTAGCATTTTAAATATTAATTAGTAGAGATGAAGGTAGTAAAATTTTAAAATTGTGTACTTTATGTAAGCCAATCTCTTGAAAGACTACATTTTTATTATGAGTTTATGGGTTTATCTTGTGATTGTCTGAATGCATGTCTATGTAAGCAGAATAGTGGAAATCAATTGTCATGTGCTCTTTCTATAATGCACTAGGAAGTTTTTACAATTTTTACAGGACAAGTTTAATCAATAACTGACCTCCCTTAGTTCTGCTGAGACTCATTGATATTGTTTAATGATGCTCCTCCCCTTTTGTTGATTTTTATTAGTGAATACATTTTAGTAGTTGTCATCAGAAGGGATTCTGATTTGTGAATTATGTATAGCACTTGTGTTCCAAACTCTAAAATTTATTCCTGTGTGAAAGAAAGCACAAATGGTCCTTGATGAGGTAGTTATATTTTTTTATATAACAGAAGTGAGGAAAGGGTGAGGAAAATTTAATAATAATGGAAAATACATTTTTTCTTAAATTTTCAAGGCCATCACTAAGAAATATAGAAGTTTTTTTTTTTAAATAAAGGACTAAAATTTAATGTGAGCAATGCATTTTTTTTCTGTTGGTACAGGGAGATTTAAAAAGAGGAAAACAGTAAATTTAATACTAAGATTTTATCAATTTTAGTCCAGTGTATAATTCTCAACTAAATATTGTGTTTTAACTTTGTTTCAAAATGATGATTTTTTTTAATAATGATTTTTTTTTTTGCTTTCCAGATGACTATTTTGACTGGCTACTAATTCTCTGGTTTTCCCATTACATTTCTTTTAACATTGGCTAGCTTTGCTGGCTCAGTCTTTTTACAGTCAATTTGAAGACCATCCTGGTGAGTAAGAACAAGCTGAACTTTCCCTGGAATGATTGCTATACTGACTATTTCCATTCATATGGCCTCTGCTTCTTCCTTCTTCCAATATAAGAAACTGTATCTGGGACCTTCCTTAAGTGAGACTTACTTATCAAACAGCTGAAGAGCCATTGTTGAGTTCTCAGGTTCTTGATACTTAACATTTGTTGTTGCTATATTGTACATATCTGTATGTTTCTGACTTCATTCTCCTATGAAATTAATTTCGTTTTTTAGAAAAAGAGCTAGTCCATATCCCAACACAATGGTGATCTTTCCACCCTAAAAGTACTATAAGGCAGCTATGTGACACATTGGACAGAACACTAGGCCTAAAGTCAAAAAATCGTTTTTTCAGTCATTTCAGTCTTGTCTGATTCTTTGTGATCCCATTTAGGATTTTCTTAGCAAAGATGTTGGAATGTTTTGCCATTCCTTCTTCAGCTCACTTTATAGATGAGGAAATTGAGATAGAGTTAAATGATTTGCCCAGTGTCTGATCTAGTTAATATTTGAGGGAGTTTAGATTTGAACTCAGGTATTTCTAACACCAGGCCTGGCTCTCAATCTGTTATGCCCCTAGTCAGGAGGATTAGAGTTCAAATTTTTCCTGGGACACTTACTAGTTGTGAAATGCTGGTCAAGTCACTTAACTTTCTTTTGCTTCCATTGCCTTTACTCTAAAATGGGGATAATGACAGCATCTACTCTACTCTACCTACCCATCTACCCTAGAAGGGTTATGTTGAAGATCAAATAAATAAAAAGTTCCAAACACAGTGTCTGGCATATAGTAGGCATTTCATAAATAATATAGCTTCCACTTCCCCTTCTGTGGTAATGTTTTTAGAAATTCTTATGTGCTCTACCTAATGAAAAATATCACGACAAAAGAAATACTGTGGATTGGCTGTAGGAAGAAATGGGACAATGTTTGGGTAAACTAATAGAGCAGTCAAGCATCTACTATGTGTCAGTCACTGAGCTAAGCACCAGGGATACAAAGAAAGGCAAAAACATGCAAAAAACTAGATAGAGACAAAGTATGTTGGAAATAATCAGTAGAAGGAAGGCACTGGAACAAAGGGGCATTGGGAACAGACTTTATTTGTGATTCGAAGGAAGCCAAAGAATCCAGAAGACAGCAATGAAGAAATCCTAGGCATGAAAAAATATCTAGGATGGGGGGGGGGGGGGTGTAAAAATCTAAGAAGACTAGGAAAATAGTGTCAACATAACCATATTCTAAATTTCTCTTCCTCTAAAAATTATTGTCTTAAAGAAAAAAAAAAGCAGTAATAACTTCCTGTTGTTTTAATGTCATAAATCAGAAGACTATCTACTATATTTCAAGATTTACCAATCTAAAAATTGTGATATCTAATCTGAGTTTCATTTTTTTTATCAGTGAAATAAAACTACAATCTACTTGACTGTGTACTTACCACCCATAAATTAAAACTATTTTTTTTGGTTTGTGTGAGGAAAATCACATAGATTTCTAATTTTGAGGGAGAAAAAATCCAGTTAATTATTCTTTCATACTTGTGCTATTATGAAACTTGAATTGTATAGGACAATTAGTTTTCTGTTTTCTTTGGAGAAGAGAAATTTTTTTTGCAAGTAGAAAGAATGTGTGCTACAGTGGATAGAGTACTGGGCCTGGAGTTAGAAAGCCTTTTTCTCAGTTCAATTCATGTTCAGGGACTTACTAGCCATGTGGTTCCAGGCAAATCACTTAATCTTTGCTTCAATTTCCTTATCTATAAAATAAGCTGTAGAAAGAAAGCAAAAAATTTCAATATTGCTACAAAAATGTCCCAAAACAAATTGGGGTAATTAAGAGTTATAAATGACTGAAAAATGGTTGAAAAGGAAGGATGAATAATAAGAATAAGCAAATTATAAATAATTAAGTGAAAAAATATATTCTCATTGTTTTAAACAAAGTTCTTGATCTGTTTTCTTTTAATTCAACTTATTTTATATATGCTACTTCAATGCAAATATATTACTATTAAATTAATAGATAATGCTCAGCTTCATTTTAATACTCATAATTAATCTTCCTATCAGAAGATAAGGATTAGAAAAATATATTTGTAGTAATACTTTTGAAAAAAATGCATCCACACTCCATTCTAAAATGAAGATTGATTTTCAGTAGATATGAGATGAATCTTAATAAGAATTTATTGCAATCAATCAATAGAGGGCTTTTTTAGTTACAAATAAACAAGTAAGCAAATTAATATCATAATTAAAATAATAGTTGATGTTATGCTGTATACTTAGGTTCGTAAAGTAATGTTTAATATAGTCCTATCCTTTCCTGAGATAACTACAGCAATAGAAAAAATATCTTCTTCTTTTGGGGGGTAGACTCTTTCACTATTGAATGGTTTATTAGAAAGTTTTTCATTGTTTTGCACCAAAGTCTGAATCCCTCAATCATTAATATAGTAGTTTTAGTTCTCTTCTCTGAACTATGAAAAATAATCTCATTTATTTTTCTAAATTCAGCTTAATTCAATTTAAGGTCAATAAGAATTAAAGGTTTTTTATATGATAGTTACTCTTTTAGGTTCTGTGCATACAAAAAAAATGAAAAACAAACTTCAAAAGTCCTGACTTTGAGACATTATTAATTTAATAAGAATTATAATATAATGAGCTATATATGATACAAGATAGAATGAAATAAAAGCAAAAAGTGGCCTTTTCATGATGTTATAGAAAGGACATTGGATTTAGAATTAGAGTACCAGATTTTAAATCTCAGCCTTGACATTTTTCCTTTATTATTTAATTTTTTTATTAAAAGTTTTTTTTTAATTTTCAAAACATATACATGGATAATTTTTAAACATTAACCCTTGCAAATCCTTGTGTTCCAATTCCCCACCCCTTTCTTTGCACTCAATCCCCTTGATGACAAGTAATCCAATATATATTAAACATTGTCAAAATATATGTTAAATCCAATATAGGCATACATATTTATACAATTATCTTGCTGCACAAGAAAAATCAAATCAAAAAGGAAAAAAAATGAGAAAGAAAATAAAAGGCAATCAAATAACAAAAAAGAATGAAAATGCTATGTGGTGATCCACACTCAGTTCCCATAGTCGTCTTTCTGGGTGTAGATGGTTCTCTTCATCACAAGATGACCTAGATCATCTCATTGTTGAAAAGAGTCATGTACATCAAAATTGATTATCATATGATCTTATTTCCATGTACAATGATCTCCTGGTTCTGTGCATTCCATTTAGCATCAGATCATGTAAGTTTTTCCAGGCCTCTATGAAATCTTCCTGCTGATCATTCCTTTATAGAACAATAATATTCCATCACATTCACATACCATAACTTATTCGGCCATTCTCCAACTAATGGGCACTCAGTTTCCAGTTTCTTGCCACTACAAAAAGGGTTGCCATAAACATTTTTGCACATATGGGTCCCTTTACCTCCTTTAAGATCTTTTTTTGGGATATAAGCCCAGGAGAAACATTGCTGGATCAAAGAGTAAGCACATTTTGATAGCCCTTTGGGCATAATTTCAAATTGCTCTCAAGAATGGTTGGATCACTTTGCCAACTCCACCAACAATGTATTAATATTCCAGTTTTCCCACATCTCCTCCAACATTCATCAATACCTTTTCCTGTCATCTTAGCCAATTTGAGAGGTACCTCAGAGTTGTCTTAATTTGTATTTCTCTGATTAATAGAGATCTAGAGCACCTTTTCCTATGACTAGAAATGGTTTTAATTTCTCCATCTGAAATTTGTCTTTTACCATTAGTTATTTGGAGAACAGCTAGTATTTTTATAAATTTGAATCAATTCTCTATATATTTTAGAAATGAGGCTTTTAACAGAACCTTTGAATGTAAAATGTTTTCCCAGTTTATTGCTTCGCTTCAAATCTTATCTGCATTAATTTTGTTTGTACAAAAACTTTTTAACAATATACTCAAAATTATCCATTTTGTATTCAATAATGAATTCCAATTCTTCTTTGGCCAGAAATTCCTTTCTTCTCCACAGATTTGAGAGGTAAACTATACTTTGTTCTTCTAATTTGCTTATAATATCACTCTTTATGTCTGAATCATGAACCCATTTTGATCTTATCATGGCATATAGTATTAGATGTGGATCAGTGCCTAGTTTTTGTCCTGCTAGTTTTCAATTTTCCCAGTAGTTTTTGTCAAATAATGAGTTTTTATCCCAAAACATAGAGTCTTGGGGTTTGTTGAACACTAGATTATTATAATCATTGACTATTTTGTCCTGCAAACCTAACCTATTCCACTGATCAACTTCTCTATTTCTTAGCTAGTACCAAATGGTTTTGATGAACATTGCTTTGTAATAAGGTTTTAGGTCTGGCACAATTAGGCCACCTTCATTTGCATGTTTTTTCGTTAATTATCTTGAAATTTTTGACCTTTTGTTATTTTTTCTAGATCTGTAAAAATAATTTTTGGGGAGTTTGATTGGTATGGCGCTGAATAAGTAGATTAATTTGGATAGTATTGTCATTTTCATTATATTCATTTAGTCTACCCATGAGCACTTGATATTTTTCCAATTGATTAGATTTGACATTATTAGTGTAGAAAATGTTTTATAGCTGTGTTCATATAGTTCCTGACTTTGCCTTTGCAGGTAGACTACAAAATATTTTATATTATCAACAGTTATTTTAACTGTAATTTCTCTTTGTATCTCTTGTTGCAGTTTGAAGTATATAAAAATGTTGATGACTTATGTGGATTTATTTTGTATCCTGAAACTTTGCTAAAGTTATAAATATTTTCTATTAGTTTTTTAGTTGATTCTCTAGGGTTCTCTAAGTATACCATTATATCATCTGCAAAGAATGATAATTTGGTTTCCTCATTACCTACTATAATTCCTTTAATCTCTTTTTCTTCTCTTATTGCTAAAGCTAATATTTCTAATACAATATTGAATAGTAATGGTGATAGTGGGCAACCTTGTTTCACCCCTGATCTTATTGGGAATGATTCCAGTTTGTGCCCATTACATAAGATGCTTGCTGATGGTTTTAGATAGATGCTACTGATCATTTTAAGGGAAACTTCACTTATTCCTATACTCTCTAGTGTTTTTAATAGAAATGGGTGTTGAATTTTATTAAATGCTTTTTCTGCATCTATTGAGATAATCATATAATTTTTGTTAGTTTAGTTATTGATATAGTCAATTGTGCTAATAGTTTTCCTAATACTGAACCAGCCCTGCATTCCTGGTATAAATCCCACTTGTTCATGACTTATTATCCTGGGGATGACTTCCTGTAATCTCTTTTCTAATATTTTATTTAAAATTTTTGTATCAATATTCATTAGGGAAATTGGTTTATAATTTTCTTTCTTTGTTTTCACCCTACCTGGTTTAGGTATCAGTACCATAGCTGGACCATAAAAGAAACTTGGTAGGACTCCTTCTTTCTCTGTTTTTTCAAAACTAAAATGGCACTATTTAAGTAATTTATTTCCTCTTATGTTAATCTGGGCAATTGACATATACTTAGGCAAAATAATCATATGATTTTTGTTAGTTTGGTTATTGACATAATCAATTATGCTAACAGTTTTCCTAATATTGAACCAGCCATACATTCCTGCTATAAATCCTACTTGGTCATAGTGTAATTTTTTTTTTTTTTTTTTTTTTTTTGGTCATAGTGTATTATCCTGGGGATGACTTACTATAATCGCTTTGTTAACATTTTATTTAATATTACATCAATATTCGTTAGGGAAATTGGTCTGTAATATTCTTTCTCTGTTTTGACCCTACCTTGTATACATATCAGCACCATATATGTGCCATAAAAGGAATTTGGTAGAACTCCTTCTTTCCCTATTTTCTCAAATATATCGCATAGTATTGGAATTAATTGTTCTTTAAATGTTTGGGAGAATTCACATATAAATTCATCTGGCCCTGGAGTATTTTTCTTCAGAAGTTGATTAATAGCTTGTTTTATTTCTTTTTACTAAAATGGGACTATTTAAATATTTTTTCCTCTTCTGTTAACCTGGGCAATCTATATTTTTGTAGATATTCCTCCATTTCATTTAGATTATCAAATTTATTGGCATAAATTTTGGCAAAGTAACTCCTAATTATTGTTCTAATTTCCTCTTCCTTGGTGGAAAGTTATCCCTTTTCATTTTTGAGACTAACAATTTGATTTTCCTCTTTCCTTTTTCTAATCAAATTAACTAGGGGTTTATCTATTTTGTTGTTTTTTTCATAAAACCAACTCTTAGTTTTATTTATTAATTCAATAGTTTTCTTATTTTCAATTTTATTAATCACCCCTTTTATTTTCAGAATTTCAAATTTAGTATTTAATTGAGGTTTTTAATTTGTTCTTTTTCTAGCTTTTTTAGTTGCATGCCCAATTCATTTGTCTTTTATTTCTTTATTTTATGCAAGTAAACACCTGGAGATATAAAACTTCCCCTAAGGATTGCTTTGGCTGCATCCCATAAATTTTTGTATGTTGTCTCATTATTGGCATTGTCTTGAATGTATCTATGATTTATTGTTTCACCCACTCATTCTTTACCATTAGATTATTTAGTTTCCAATTAATTTTGGTCTATTTTCACCTGGCCTTTTATTGAATATGATTTTTATTGCATCATGATCTGAAAAAATTCATTTACTACTTCTGCTTTCCTGCATATGATTCTGAGATTTTTATACTTTAATACATGGTCAGTTTTTGTACAGATTCCATGTAGTATTGAGAAAAAAGGTATATAACTTTCTGACTCCATTCAATATTCTCCAAAGGTCAATCATCCCTAATTTTTCTAGGATTTTATTTACCTCCTTAACTTCTTTCTTATTTATTTTGTGTTTTGATTTATCTAATTCTGAGAGAACAAGGTTGAGATAACCCATTAGTATAGTTTTGCTGTCTAATTCTTCTTGCATCTCTCTTAACTTTTCCTCTAGGAAATCAAATGCTATGCCACTTGGTGCATGTATGTTTAATATTGATATTACTTCATTGTCTATGGTACCTTTAAGTAGGATGTAATTTCCTTCCTTATCTCTTTTAATTAGATAATTAGATCTATTTTTGCTTTTGCTTGATTTGAGATCACGATTTCTACCCTGCTTTCTTTATTTTTTTTAACCTCAGCTGAATATAATAGATTCTGCTCCAGATTTTTTGTCTTTACTCTAAATGTATCATTCTGCTTTAAATGAGTTTCTTGTAAACAACAAATTGTACGATTCTGGCTTTTAATCCAGTCTCCTTTCTGCTTCTCTCTTATGGAAGAGTTCATCCCATTCACACTCACAAATAAAATTACTAACTGTATTTCATGCCATCTTGTTTACCCTGTTATATTTTTCTCTTCTCTTTCCCCCCTGCCCTCCTCCCTAGTATTTTGTCACTAATCACCCCCTCCCTCAAACAACCCTCCCTTTTGCAGCCCCTCTCCCTCTTACATCTCCCCCATTCTAGTTCTGTTCTTCCTTTAATTAGCTTCTCCCCTTCCTTTCCTCTTTCCCCTTCTACTTCCTTATAGGGTGAAACAAGCTTCTCTGTGAAGCTAAATGTGTCTGATATTCTCTCTGAGCCAGATCTAATGAGAGAAACATTTACACAATGCTCATCCTTCTCCCCTCTTTCCCTCAATTGCAATAAGTATTTTTTATCTGCTCATGAGATGTAATTCACCCCATTTTAACTTTATTTTCCTCTTCTTCCAGTAGAATCACCTTTCCTCTTCTAATATCTTTTTTTAAATCATCCCAATAAAATTAAGTTATATCTGCACACTCTAAGTATACCCATAATAGAAATACTGATCTGAAGAGTTAAACATATCATCTTTCCATATAGGGATATAAGCTTTTTAAGTTTTAAAGGAAAGTTATTTTTTCCTTCCTTTTTACCTTTTTATGCTTCTCTTGAGTTCTGTATTTGATCAAATTTTCTATTCAGCTCTGATCTTTTCATAAGAAATAGATGAAATTCATCTGTTTCATTGAATGTCCATCTTTTTCCCTGAAAGATTTGCTTAATTTTGCTGGATAATTGATTCTTGACTGCCATCTAATTTTTTTTGCCTTTTGGAATATTAGATTCCAGGTTTTTAGATCTTCTAAAGTGGAAGCTGCTCGGTCCTGGGTAATCCTAATTATGACTCTCCGATATTTGAATTGTTTCCTTCTGGCAGCTTGCAATATTTTTCCTTGATGTGATAGTTCTGAAATTTAGCTACAATATTTCTTGGAGTTTTCATTTTGGAATCTTTTTTCAGGAGGTAATTGGTGAATTCTTTCAATGGCTATTTTACCCTCTGGATACAGGACATCTGGGCAGTATTTCTTAATGATTTACTGAAAGATGAAGTCTATGCTCTTTTTTTTCCATCATGGTTTTCAGGAAGTCCAATAATTCTTAGATTGTCTCTTCTACATCTATTTTCCAGATCAGTTGTTTTTCCAGTGAGGTATTTTACATTTCTTCTAATTTTTTTCATTTTTTGGTTTTGTTTGACTGATTATTGAAGTCTCATTGAGTCATTCACTTCCATTTGTTCAATTCTAATTTTTTGTGAATTATTTTCTTCATTTAGTTTTTTTTAATCTATTTTTGCATTTGGCCAGTTGAGGTGTTTTGTTTATTGCATTTTTTTCCATTTCACAAATTCTGTTTTTCAATGAATTGGTTTTTTTCTCATATCCATATTGTAAGAAGTTATATGCTTTCTCCATTTCATCAAGTCTATTTTTTAATAAATAATTTCTAGTTTTCCTTTTCCATACTCTTTTGCAAAGATCTCATTTTCTTTCCCCATTTTTTCTTCTAGCTCTCTTTTAAGATCCTTTTTGAATTCTTCCAAGAGAGCCTTGTGAAATGGGGACCAACTCATATCAACCTTTGGGGCTTAGTCTGGAGCTTCCTTGCCTTTAGGACCTTCAGGATTTGTAGTCTGTTCTTCACTTTCTCTATCAAAAGCTGTCTATAGTCAGAGTTCTTTTTACTTTTTCCCTCATTTTTTAAAAAAAAGATTGAGGTCTGCTCTTGAGGCAAAGGGTCAACAGTGCTGTAGTTTGCCCTGGAGTGGTTCTGCTGACTGACTTTCTGTGCCACTTTCTTCTCACTCAGTGACTCAAAATTTGCCTTTTGTATTTGCTTTTGTGTGTTTTACAGCAA
Source organism: Myrmecobius fasciatus (assembly GCA_023553655.1). Lineage (NCBI taxonomy): Eukaryota > Metazoa > Chordata > Mammalia > Dasyuromorphia > Myrmecobiidae > Myrmecobius > Myrmecobius fasciatus. The sequence goes on from JAJPUD010002574.1 coordinate 120,914, forward strand.
ATCTGCTTTACGACTGGATTGCCACCAGGACAGAGTACCCTAAGAGCCTCACAGTACAATCCCCAGTGTGCTGACACAGCAATGCCCTGGCTCCCTACCCTGGGTCCCTGCCCTGATCTCCCTGTAAGGTTGAGGCTCAGTAGCCTCTCTCCCTGCTAGATTGAAACAGAGCTTTTTTGAAGTTTCCAGTTTTTTGTTCTGGAAATTTGTTGTAATCCAAATATTTGTTGGTTCTGTCATTCCAAAGCCAGTTCAGGGACTTAATCTGCTATTAATTTGAGGGAAGCTTGGAGGAAATCAGATAGATGCATGTTTGCTTTCTGTCATCTTGGCACCACCTCCTTAGCTTTGTCATTTTGTCTCTAAGTATTCTTGGGCAAATCATTTAACTTCAATGGAAATTGGTTTCCTCTTCTGAAAAATTGAGATATTAGATTCAAGGACTTCTAATGTTCCTCCAAGTTCTAAATCCATAAGAGGTGGCAGAAAACATGTTATAAGAAGATTTGAAGGTAATGAGATCATATTCTGCCAAGGGGAAGAAAGGGATAAAAGAAACTGGGTTCATTAAAGGCATCACATTTGAGTGAGGCCTTCAAGGAAAAAAGAAAGATTTCAATAGAGAGGGACTGAAACTATGTTCCAGATTTTGGGATGGCTGGTATGCATGCATGGAGTGGGAAAAAAGTAAAATGAACTTGTAGAATAGCCAGGAGAGCATTTTTGTTGGAGAATAAGTTGAAGGAATGTGAATATTGTGAAATGAAGCTAGAAAATTCATTTGGAGATATATGGATATATATTTGGATTCATTTGGAGGCTTAAACTACAATTATCCCTTCCACATCACAACTTTCCTCATTGCAGTTTTGATATATTGTAGGTAAGCATATGAAATGAGAATTTTGGGGAAATTTCGTGGAAGCTGCAGTTGACATGTGAAGGCCAGCAGATTACATAGAATAAGTTTAGAAACTCAGAGATACATAATATATATAAACATATATATATAATATTACATAATATCAAAATGTTTTATCTTTTAATTCCGTGATAATTCACACTTCTCCTGCTGCAAAGGGAAGGCCAAAACTTTTACATGAATTTTCCAGAACACAGAGACACCAGGCCCCAAGGAACCCCATGATTTAGAAAGGATAGCTATAGTTTATAGTTTATTTAGTAAGCAAGAAGGAGTCACTAAAAGGTTTTTAACTGAAAAATGATGGAATCAGACTTGTGCATTAGGAAGGATATTTTGAAATATGTATGAAGGAAAGATAGGAGGGATAAGAGATAGTGGTCTTGAATATCATTTAGGAGACTATTAAAATAATATGGGCATTAATGTTTCCCTGAACTATGGTAGTAGCATAGTGAGTAGGGAGAGGAGGGGGGATATGAGGAATATAGTGGATTAATAACAGTTGGTAACAGATTGAAGGAGAGAGAAAAATCAAGGATAATTTTTTTTAAATTTTATTTTTTTTATTTTATTTGCATAACATATGTGTGGGTAATTCTTGAACAATAACCCTTACATAGCTTTCCGTTACAAATTTTTCCCCCAACTCCCCACCCCTCCCCTAGATGGCAGGATATCCACTACATGTTAATTATGTTAAAATATTGGCAAATCGAATATATGTATACATATTTCCAAACTTGTCATTGTTGTGCAAGAAAAATCTTGTCTACACAAACGATATATCAGATAAAGGAAACACAATGTAAGCAAAC
>JAJPUD010002574.1:137160-225097 GCA_023553655.1 Myrmecobius fasciatus
AGAGAGAGAGAGAGAGAGAGAGAGAGAGAGAGAGAGAGAGAGAGAGAATGTTTTAATATATATTTAGACACAATAAGTTCATTTTCTGGATATGGATAGGATTTTTCTTCTTAAGTCCTTCGGAGTAGTCGTGGATGATTGTATTATTGAGAATAGCAAAGTCATTTACAGCTAGTCATTCTAAAACATTGCTATTACCCTGTATACAGTATATCACATTTTGCATGAGTTCATGGAGGACTTTCCAGTTGTTGTCATTGTTGTTGTTGTTTTCTGAGATCATCGTATTCATCATTTCATATAGAACAATAATTTTCATCATAAACACATACCAAAGTTTATTGACCCATTCCTCAATTGATGGGCATCCCTTTATTTTCTAATTTTTTTTTTTTTTTTGCTTTGAGAAGAGATAGATCTACTATGGATATATTTTTTGGTACATATAAATGATTTCCCCCTTTTTTTGGAAGCTCTTTTGATATTTATGTCTAGTAATGATGTTGTTAGGTCAAAGATATAAATGAATTTATAGCCCTTTGGCACATTATCTCCTTCCTGCTGATGAGGTCCTAGATGGCTTATATTGCTGGCAGGGAAAAACTGAAGTATTGCCCTGAGGCAAACAGTGAAGGGAACTGATAGGGATCAGTTAGCCCCACCTTGTTGTGTCTAGCCAAGAAATCCAAGTTATGTCAAACCCCTAAGATCCCCTCTGTGGAGGTCATGATCAGCCCAATTATTCCTGTCAGAAATCCCTGTCATTTCCCTGAGGTTAAATTTCCCCTATTAATCTGCTCATGGCTCATGCCATCTCTGCTGAACTCCCTTGTGTCAGTCTGCCACAACACTGCCTCCTCATATCTTTCCCTTAATTCCTCCCAATGCCATATGGTGTCTGTTTTCTGTTTCCCCCACCATGTTTCCTGGTGTATCTTCTCTCAAACCTCAATATACCTTATGGTATCTATCTCCTCCTTAAAGCTAATTAACTCTTTTAGGGTCAGCAAGGGGTTTGACCCAATCTCTTGGGGCTAATCGTGAGTTCCACCAGGGAACTAGTCTTTTCCATCATTAATTAATAAAACTTTCTTGCTAACTATATTCTCTCTTACTTTATTTCATATTTATCATTTCTGGTGTCTATTGTATACCTTCATTTTGTCTGTAACCTCTTGCCAAAGGAAATGGCCATTGTGATTCTTCATACAACTGAACCCCAACATTTGATGCTTTCCCAAATCACATCATCTGGTGCCTACAACCACATCATTTGCTGACCACATCACGATTGGCATTGTCCTCCTTCCTCCATCTAATTTGTAGGAGTCATATTGACTGGATGTAGGTAACACAAGCTATGCAAGTGGAAAGAGAAAGACTGGTTCTCCAAAGTGTTTATCTCCTTGCCACTGTGAACATTAGACTAATGACTGGCATACCCTGCAATTTGGAACATTTATCGGTAAGGTATTTCAGTTCCAGGGAGTTCAAAGATAGGTAAAAGTTCAGGAAGGTTTAAAATCTTGAGTGAAAGACAGAATCAAATTGAGAAGTCTAGTGGTGGGTTTATTGTTTTTGTTATTCTTAGAACAATGGCAGAGAAATCCAGTGTCTCATCAGTATTATATATGAGTAAGTGATATCTATTTCTCAAACCAGCAGGAATAGGAAATTTGCCTCTGTTAAGCTCTAGACTGAGTGTATCTAAGAATTGGAATTCTGGGTTTGTTCTCATTTTCTGACTGGTAAAGGAGACAGATATTGTTTTGAAAATGTTTTTTGATCTCATGAAGGACTTTGAGAAATTTTTACTGTCTATATTACTTGCAAGTAAAACATCATATTATCTTTAACTTAATATGATTATATTTTTAATATTTTAACAATCTCATAAGTGAATCATTGTCACAAAAAACCACTAGTGTGACATTTGGGAGAAGTCATTGTGATTTGGCCAAGTGAGTTATAAGTTTTGATTGGATGATACAAGTGTACTCCTTAGATGAGGGAGAGTAAGAATAACTACCTCATAAATGAAGGGATAAAACTGAGGGAGCCTGATAGATTTCATCAGAACATTTTCTGGTGCTTGGTGTTGGCTATACATTACTTATAGCAGACAGAAAAGTGTATAATACTTAATTTGCAATGGTTCTGGGGATAAGCAATGGGCTAGGGCACTAGACTTTGACATCAGAGTGTCAAATTGTTCTGCTACAAGAGATAAAAAAAAAGATGAGAGAATTTGATATACGAGATATTTTTGGTCCTGATTATATTGTATATTGTGGGGCAGGTCTCTTTGTCCTAGAATTTAGACATATATGTGTGCCTGAAGTGTAGAAGTGTGAAGGAATTTGGAGGAACTATGAGATAGGAAACAGATTCAGTCTGATTGAGGTATCCTAGTGTGAGGAAAAGAATTCTCAGAAACAAAGCAGGCTGAACAACAATAGCCAAAGGAAATTGAATATTGTCTGTACTAGCTTGATAATAGCCCTGGCCTAGTCAGTACTTTTATCAGTCACTTATATGAAGATATTGAGTGCTTGTTAAGCAAATGTGCAGGTGACAAAATCTTGGTAAGACTATTATATTGGATTATAGAAATATGAAAAAAAGCCATTTTTTGTTTATAATACTTGATAGTAACAGAGAAAGGGAATAGGTCATGTGTAAAAAAGTAGTGGGATAAAAAAAAAAAGAAGAAATGAATAATGTTTTCTGTTAAAGAATAAGTTCCCTGAGAGAAGAGGCAATGCTATTTTTTACTTTTGTAGCATAGTGCCTTATACTCAGCACTTAACAAATGTTTGTTTGATTAAATTATTCTATTTTCCTGAAATTTTTCAGGTTTTTAATATATTTTGAGTAGAGAAGAACATATTGAATTAATGAATCATGATTGTTGAGTATAAAAAAATACACAAAATTCCAAATTATACAAAACTTGATTATATAAAGATGAGTTTTTTTGGTATGTCATATGTGGAATCAGTTTAATTATTTTGATTTCCCCCTCAATTTCCCCCTCATGAAGGAAGGAACTTTGGGTTCTCTATATTGAAAAATCCCTTTATTTCATAAGACAATGTGTAGTGCTGGATAGTGAGGAGTGACCATTTCATTCCATTTAGCTTATCAAACATTTATTAAAGGCTAATTATGTGTAGAACAGTGCTATGAATAGTGGAGAAATACAAAATTATGTAAAATAATATATCTTCCTCTGTGAAACTTGTCACTTAATAATGGGTCACATATAAAGAAAATTATAGACAATTATACTTTCATTTAAGGAGATGCAAACTAAAATACTACATATTGTCTGACGAGGGAAGGATCAACTGGAAGGATCAAGGAAGACTTCATGAAGAAGATGATATTTAATTTGAGTTTGAAAGTATTGAATAAGTGAGTTTGAAAGTGTTAATAAGAATTTATCTGGTGAAGGAGAGAGAGGACATTCTACCCAGAGTGCACAAGGCAGTAAATAATCCAGTTTGGCTGAAGCATAACATTCATCAAGGAGTATACTATATAATGAAGCTGGAAAGTTAAGGTAGTGTCAGACCATCAGAAGATTTTGAAAGCCAGATAAAGGAATTTCAACTTTATTCAATAGATAAGATTTACTAGGCTCCCTGAAGATTTTTTGAGTAAACCCTAACATTTCAAGTTTTCAACCTATTTTATAAACATTGCAATGATTTGGTACCGGTTCAAATGTAGAAAAGTAGATCTGTGGAAGAAATTAGATGATTATTAACTACAACTGGAGTGGGTAAACACAATTCCTTTGGGATGAGTCAGAAGCTGAACGATGATTTGGCTGATGTAGGTATCAAATGATGATAGGCACCAAGTGTTGGGGTTTGGTCATGTGAATTCACAATGGTCATTATCTTTGGCAAAAGGTAGGTTTATTTAGGTGAAGAGGTTACAGAGAAATGAAAGCATACAATTGATACCAGGATTACTAAATATAAAATAGAGTAGGAGTGCATATAGTTAGCAAAAAAGGGGTTTTAACAATTAATGATGGAAAGGAAAGTTCCCTAAAGAAACCTACAATTAGCCAGGAGAAAGGGAATACTCCATGAAATTAGGGCATGCCCTTAGCTGACAGGCTAAATTCTAAATGGGATTTAGCAGCCTAAAAGAGTTAGCTATAAGAAAGAAATAGACATCATGAAGCATGGTGGGAGGAAACACAGGGTTTCTGACAGGACAAAGCTGGGCTGCCCATGACCCACACAGAGAGTGGAGCTCAGGGGCTTGACATGACTTGGATTTGTTGGCTGGACATAGCAAGTGGGGTCACCCACAGGGAAGGGAGAACCTCCACAGAGGGTGGAATCATGAGGCTAAAGTGATTCTTATCAGTACAATCTCCTGACTGCCCCAGGGAATAATTCCATCAATGCTCCAATCCTTTTCTTGCCAACTGTATCCAGCTACTGAGGGACCTCACCAGGCAGTATCATGCTCACTTTGGCAGTTTGTGCCTTATTGAGCAGAAGTGTTCTCTATAATTGTTATAGAAGCAATGACCTTCTATTCAGCTCATCCTTTCTCGGTGAGGTAGCACATCCCATTTTCAAAGTGTTGTGTGAGTTTGTGGATTTATCTAATAAAATAAAAAAAAATTCTTCTGTCTCAATCCATTGGTGACCCCAAGGTTTTCCTGACTCAGTTTATATTCAACAGGGTCTTATCATGTTATCTTGGTATTATTAAGTTGGTTATTAAGTCAAATAAATATGATTAAATATTAAATGCTATTATGTTTACTCTGCATAAACAGAAAGATAACACATAATAACAAAGAAAACAATGCATGATAATTAGATATTTATCTAATAAGTTCTTACCCATCATTCTTTAAGACCCTGGGAATTCCAAGGCTTGTAGCTATTTCAGATCCAAGTATTCTAGGAAATGCATGGTTACAAAACCAAATGGAAATACAGCCTTATTATAAAAAGGTCACACCATAAAAAGAAAACAAGATAACAAAAAACAAAGACAAATAAAAGGTAAATTTTAGAGTTATGATTTGGAAAATTTATAATTAAACAAAAATGGAGGTTATTACAAGAGACTAAAAAGTACAATTTTGATTATATTAAACTAAAAAAAAACCTTTGCACACATAAAATCAATTTATTAGAATAAAAATAAATTTTCAGCTTGGGCAAATTGAAAATATATTTGATATAAACTTATCTAAGGAACACTGGCAATCGATTAGAACATAGATCTCAAAAACCTCTTCCTAAATACATAGTCAAAAGTTTTATCCAACAAACAAATGTAAATGTTCAACAATCATATGAAGAATCACTAATAGAGAAATACAAATTTTAAAAAAAATTGAGGTTTCAGTTAATTCTCAATAAATTAACAAAGATGATAAAATTATAAATAATTCTTATTGGAAGGGTTGTAGAAAGTCAGACACTATTACTAGAACTGTGAATTGGCCACAGTATTCAAAAAATATAACTAAATGATTGTCACCCTTCTGCCAACTCATACCACTACTGTGCACTTACCCAAGGATATCAAAGACAGAGTATAGACTCACATATATCAAAATATTATGGTAGTATTTTTGGTAGTAGGAAAAAACAACTTGAAGCAAAATGGGTGTCTGTTGATTGGAGAATGACTGAATGATTATAGCATGTGAATATATTAAATATCAATTAAATATTCATTCTAATTCAATTCTAATCAATTAGTATAACAATGATTGTAAATATTTAAGAAGCTTTATATGAATTGATTCATATAGATTCAAAAGTAAAAGAATTGCATTCATAATGACCAAAAGAATATAAAAGGCACCATAACTTCCATCAATGTAGCAACTAATATTTGTTCAACAGGACTGAAGATGAAATGAACTTCTTTTTCTCAGCAGAAATGTTGAAAAGTCAAGGACTATAGTTGTGGCATGAAATACATGCTATCATACAAGACTGCTATATCCATTTGTTTTGGTTAACTGTTCTATGTTATAATTACATTAAACACATATTGTTATGTTAAATTATGTTAAAATGTGTTATGTTAACAATTATGTTAAAACATACACAAACACACTCTTAATATTTTTAAGCAGAGGGTTTATATAACCATATAAATATTAGAAAGATAGAATTATCGCCAGTCCTATCTACTAGAAAAAAAGGGAATATAGAGGATAAATTTGACTTTGGACCTAAAGGATGGATATAATTAGAAAAAGCAGAAATGGCATAGAATTAAAATATTAAAACTCTAAGGAGTGAAGCGATTAAAGGTATGAAGGTGGGAAAATATGGAGACATTTTATAATAAAGAGTCATCTAGTTTAGCTACAGTGTAGAGCTGGTGAAGAACAGTGAAAATATGTCAGAGCTGGCACTTAGTTATTGTTGTTATTTGTGTCTGACTCTGTGACTTTATTTAGGATTTTATTACCAAAGATACTAGGCCTTATTGAGTCCCTTATAATTGGCCATTAATGGTTATCGTATAATTTCTTCTGGATGTTTTATGTTGAATTTTCTCTTCTGGGGTTCTTGTCACAAAAATCTGAAAGTTTTTCAGTCCCTTAAGTGTCCTTTTTTTCTTTCCAGGATTATACTTAACTTTTCTAAGTAAGTCATCCTTAGCTTGTAACCTCAGCTCTTTTGCTCAATGGAACGTTGAAAATTGGCTATAATATTCCTATAAGTTTTCTTCCTGAGATCTCTTTCATGTAATGATTAGTGTTTTATTTTCCTGGTTTCTGTTTTGCCTTCTAGAACTTCAGGGAAATTTTCCTTAATAATTTCTTGTAATATTGTGTCAGAATTTTTTCTACCATAATTTTCAGGTAGTCTGACTGTTCTTATATTATTTCTCATCAATCGATTCTCCAGATGATGAGATATTTTTTCTTCTATTTTTTTCTTCTTTTGATTTTCTTTTATGATTCTTGGTGTCTTAGAATGTCATTAGCTGTCTCCAGGTTGCTTTTAGGAACAGGTACATATAACTCTGGTCAGGATTAGTTATCTTATAAAGATAAGATTCTTATTATAAACCTACATTTGACTCATGTCTATAACTCTCCTCTTTTTTCATTTGCTTTCATTGTAAAAAGACAGCCTGTAGCTAAATATCTGATGGTTCCTTTGTTAATGAAAGATACTGCTTCTTGTCAACCCAACTAAAGTCTTAAAGTATTTTTGTTTTTTCAAAGTGAGAGATAGCAGCTTAAACATTCTTCCTGTAAATTGTCAGACAAAGTATTTATTTGTTAAAAATATTCTCTCATTAAATGCGATTTATTATTGGATGCAGAAAAAGAGTTCTTTGTTAGCATTTCTTCCTGTACTCTTGTAAAAGCACATTTTCCCCTTGGCACCTCTATATAAAATAGAGTGTGGTTTTCTTGTAGTTCTTGTGAGGCTGCAATATTGCTTAGGCTACCCGAATATGAAGACTTTCCAACTTAAAGAAATAGTACATCTATCAGAAATTCTCTTTAATTACTTAAAAGGAAACCATGGGAACATGACATCCAATTTTACTCAACCTAAACCTAATAGGCAGACTGCATGTGGTATGTTATTGTTTTGTTCTAAAGCTGTTTGAATTATTCCATGTAATTTATCACCAGAGTTTTGAGAATAAGAAATGTCACCAAACTAGTAGAATTAATGAGGAGTTTCTTCTATTTTCAAGGGCAAGTAGTGAACCATCATGTGGGGAAAAAAAAAGAATTTTTAAAAATTTAATTAAATTACTATTCTCTGGGATATGATTCAAGGACCTTCTTATGCAGGTGCCATTCTGACCAGTATTTATTCCATTTAATTTTTCATTTATGAAAGTTACAAAGTTTTTTGTTTTTGTTTTTGTTTTTTTTGTAGCACATTGGAATAACAAAAATAAAACAACTTACCTTAGAATTATTTACTAAAGAAAACAAATGAAGAAATAACAAATGCTACTCACTAGTTAAATTTTCAGATGCGTCTGAATTCAATTCAACAAGTATTTCTGAGTTAATCTATTTTTGGTAAAACACTTTGCTAGGTGCCTGGAAATGATAACAAAAAGGGAAATCAGTTCCTTCTCTCAAGAAATTTAACCTTCTATTCTCTAAAATGAACTACTTTTCTACTAAAGTGCAGAAAAAAATTAAAAAATATAAACAGTCACTTATGACAGGGACAATACACTAAAATGCTTTCAGTCTTTATTTTAATATCTTAATTTTAAAAAATATTTTATTTGTAGTCAGGACTTTTCTATATATGGGCCTCCAGCAAAGCTATTTCAGCTTTGTGTTACTCTGTGGCCAATATTTACTTAAAATCATAATTTGTGAGCCATTATTTTTTTTTTCTGGGAATATGGTATTTCAAAGCAAAAATCCTTTAATGAAAAAAAACTAAGCAAATAAAAAGACAAGAAAAGATTCCTACCCTCCTTATCTCATGAATGCATTCTCCTATGGTTTGCTTACTGTCAATGGGAGAGAGCACATTAATGTGTACAAAATGTGAAGTCACAGATTCTGAATGGAGGAGGAGATGCTACATGTAGGGAATAAATGGACAAAAAAATATGTATGAAAGGGCACATAGGAAAGTCCAGTGTGACTATGGAAACTACCTGAAGGGTATATACACACACCAGGAACAATATGAATAAGGTTAGCATGTGATTGGGCCAAATTATACCTCTGATACCAGAGAACTACATATGTATTCTACTGATTTCATCACACTTAATTTCTTGTCGGAGTCATATATTTTTGCTTTCTAATGCTTGTTACACCCCTTCAGGTTAGTGAGCTGCTTTTTGCTACCATCTGCCTGTTCTCCCTTATCCATCCTTTTCAAGGATAGCTGCTATTTCTTATTATAGTGTGATAGGGTGTGCTATTTATATTCTTAGGCTCAAAGATCAGTGCAGACAGTGACTGGAGCTATAAAATTAAAAGATACTTGCTCCTTGGAAGAGAAGCTATGACAAATCTGGATAGCATACTAAAAACAGAGATATCACTGTTTATAAAGATCTGTATTCTCAAAGGTCTGGTTTTTCTAGTAACAATGGCTACTAGAATGGCTGGGAGAGCTATAGTATAAGTAAAGCTGAGTGCCACAAAATTGATGTTTTTGAATTGTGCTGGAGAAGACTTTTTAGAGTCCCTTAGGCAGCAAGGAGAACAAATCTGTCAATACTTAAAGAAATCAATTTAGGCTATTTACTGGAAGATCAAATACTGAAGCTGAAGCTTAAGCACTTTGTCCATATAATGAGATAATGGAAGACACTGATGTTTGGAAAGAATGCAGGAAAAGAAAAAAAAGGGGGATAGCAGGGGATCAGATAGATAGATGGTTTCATAGAAACAATAGACATATTTAGACAGTCTTTGAGAGTGAGTGGAGAATAGAAAGGACTGGTGTGTTATGGTCCTTGGGGTCACTAAGAGTTGAAATGACTGAATAACTGAACAACCACAAAACTTGGACAGGTCACTTAACCTTTATTATATTTACTGTTTAGTCATTTTTAGTCCTGGTCAACCCATCATGACCCCATTTAGGGTTTCCTTGGCAAAGATACTGGAGTAATTTTTCATTTCCTTCTCCAGATCATTTTATAAATGAGGAAACTGAGGCAAAAAAGTTAAGTGACTTATCCAGGGTCACACAACTAGTGAGTTATCTGAGACCAGATTTGAAGCCAAGCCTTTCTGCCTCTAGCTTTCTTCCCCACCTTTTCCATGATGTACTCTGTATCTGCTTTGTTTCAGCTTCACTGAACAAGTCCCTCTCAGGATAAGATCATCACTTCTAAACTCATCACTAAGCTGCTAACTTGAGCTTTGATTGATATCACCACTTAGTCTTCTCAACCCTAGGCATTTAAATCTACTTAGTGACTTTCTTTATAGAGGATAAAACATGGACTTTCATCTCACTCTGCTTAGCATTTGTTGCTTAGCCTGATTTCAAATGCTTCCATGATGGTTAATCTTGGGCTTTTCCCATCCCTGCTTTCTTGCTTTCTTTTGTGTATTGATAATTTCTTTATTTTTTTCTATTTTATTGATATCTTTTGTTTCCACATCACCTTCATTTTTCAATATCTTTCTCCATCCCCTCCCAGAGATCTATGTCTTATGACAAAGCATTTAAAAAGAAACAGTTCAACAAAATTAACCACTACAATTAAATCTCTCACTACATTTTATGAAGTGTTCATTACTCAATTCTTATACAAAGAATGGAAAAAGTTCCTTTTTCATATCTCTTCTTCAAATCACTCTTCTTTAGATTGGACATTTTTGGAATGTTTTCCATTTGGCCATTTTTGCTTTTTAAGGTATTCTCCTCATTAGCTTTTTGTATTTCCTTTTGAATCCCTTTCGGTTCTTTTCCTAGTTTTTTTTCTCTACCTCTTTTACTTGATTTTCCAAAAACCTTTTGAGCTCTTGCATAGCCTGAGACCTTTTCTTTTTCTTTTTTTTTTTTTTCTTGGTGGGTTTTGGCAATAGGCGCTCTAACTTCTGAATGTGTGTTTTAATCTTCCTTATCATAGTAACTTTTTTATGACCAGAAATTGCTGGTGTTGAGGCCAGGGCTGGAGCTGACCCTGTGTTGGTGCAGCCTGCATTGGCGTTGGGAGCTGGGCTCCCATCTTGTTGCCACAGATATTTTTTCTGACCTTTCAAGTGCTCTTTGGTGTATCTGAACTGAGAGGTCTGGAAGCCAAAGTACTGCTACTGATTCAGAGGTCCATAGACTCCTTCTTGCTTTACTGGCATGGGGCAGGGTTGGGGCCATGGCCTGTCCCAGGACTGCATGCTAGACTTCTTACCCTGATGTCACACCTTTTGCTGACCTTCTAAGTCCATCTTTTTGGGTGTTCTGATGCTCTAAAATTTGTTTAAAGGCATTATTTGAAGGAATTTAAAGTGGTTTGGGAGAGAGGTTTGGCAAGTTCCTGCCTTTGCTCTGCCATCTTGGCTTCAACTTTCTATTTTTTAATCTCTTAACCCAAATGACTTGAATTTGATTATCCCCTAACTCAGAAGTAGTTAAGCTGAAGCCCACAGATGCCCAATAAATTTTAGGAGGTTTTTGAACTTGAAAAATATAATTTTTCTAACCTCTAACTGAAATTTAATGTTTCTTTTAAATGTAAAATAAAAATAAAATCATAATTCTAAAAAAGATTTTATAGGCTTCACTAGATTATTAAAGCAGTCCATGACACAGAAAAGCTTAAGAATTACTGCTTTGTAAGGTCTTTTCCATCTCTACTACAACAAATTGATGGCAGTCTCAACATGAGACTACAGAGCCATGTTTTTCTATATATGGCTAGAGCATTGGATATTATGTAGATGCAAGCTTGGCTTCTCTATGCATATTACACTCCATTCTTGGGATCTTCTATGAGGTTTTGTGGGTACCCCCAAAATGTTGATGTTCCTGGACTGGTATTACAATTATGAAAGAATTTTCAAGCTCAAACTGTGTCCAGGTCAAAGGGCAAAGTTTATTCAAGCATAATGATGGTGACAGTGTTTTAAGTTCCAAAAAAAAAAGGAGTTAGTGAAAAAAGCAAGGGACAAATAATTTTTTTTTTTTTTTTTTGCTGAGACAATTGAGGTTAAGTGACTTGCTCAAGGTCACACAGCTAGGAAGTATTAAGTATCTGAGAGCAGATTTGAACTCAGGTCCTCCTGACTTAGGGGCTGGTGCTCTATCCACTGTGCCACCTAGCTGTCCTGACAAATAAATGTTTCAATAGGAAGAAGGGAGAGAAAACCAGCTTTCATGTTATTGATCCTATAGGTTGAGTTGGGGGGTGGTTAGGTTAGGAATTTTGCTATTGTTCTTTATTAGCTAGGCAATGTCACTGATATGTTTATTTATGGTTTAGAGATGAATTGGGGATTAAGGGTTGTTAGGCATCTCACTGGAGGCATCTCAATATAACTGATTACAAGATGTAAAACTAAGACCAGATAGCCACAGCTAGCATTCTTTTGGAAGTAGCATTGGGCTATAAAATGGAAACTAGGACAAAATAAAGTAAAGGCTGAGATACGGCATAAAAACAAGAGACCTTGGAGCCTGCATTGGAGGCTGCCTTTCTAAGGTCATTATTTCCTGGGTCAGGTAGCCTGATGGTTACAATCACATCAGTTACATGATATGTAAGATCATGGATCTGTCTGAATACCTGGCCCTGCTATTCTCTGAAGTGACAATCTCACAAAACACACACACACACACACACACACACACACACACACACACACACCACCTTTTCCAAGTCCTGCATTATATTTAAAGAGGCAGCAAGGTGACATGTGGATGAAGTGTGAAGTTTGGAGTCAGGAAGCCTTATCTTTCTGAATTCAAATCTGGCCTCAGATGTTAATCAGCTGTGTGAGTGTTTATCTCAGTTTTCTTAGAAGGAAATAGCAAACCATTCCAGTTCTTTGCCAAGAAAACCCCAAATGGAGTCATGAAAAGTGAGGCATGTCTAAACAACATTATATTTAAAATTTATATATTTAGAAGGAATTTGGATTAGGACAAGAATTCTCTTAATTCAACTTCAAAATGTTTTGCTTTATCTTATCTCCTTATAGTTGCAATCAGTTGTCTTCTACTTGTGATTCAAATTCAATTTAAGACCTAGAGGTGTGATTATTAAGTTTTTAAAAAAAACTATCTTTGGTTTTTATTGAATTTGGGGCCTCATTGAAGCATAGTATATTTATTACTTTTTCTTCTATACATTTGAACCTAAGCTAGGTTATCTAAAGTAAATGTGCATAAACTAGTTACTAGAGACATCTTTGTGATAAATCTAGATAAGCAGCTGGGGGGGGGCAAGACATTTGAAATCAACTAATTTCTCATTGGTATAAATTGTGTGCTTTGCAGTTATATTTAGATCAGTGACATGCTGTTTCAATTTATATTCAGCTAGACATCTGCTATGGTAGTTCTTCCTAAATGATGATAATAGCAATGTCACCATAGTACTTAGCCATTAAATTCTGTTCTCAGGATAAGGAGTTTTAGCTAATACCAATTTTCCTTGATGAGTCTAGAGAGCATCTTTGCTATGTAATTGTATTTTTTTTTTCATTTGATAAATGAGCCATTCCCAAAAGTACCATTTCATCCATTTCAAATGAGATATACTTTTTTTTTTTTTTTTTTTTTGAGCTGGGAAGTGGGATAAAAGGACAATACTCATCTACTTAGTACTTAGGGAAGAAAAGTGAATTACTAGCTAAATTAATGGGAGTGATGCTCTAATTCTTTGTTTTCACTGCCCTTGAGCTAGATCTACCATTTGTTTTAGGAAGATTATAGTTTATTTCACAAAAATATTTTGTTTAGTGTCTTATTCATAGGGATCTAGTACTCTGCTAGCAGTCAACTAACTCCTGCTATAGAGATAACTGATCATGTGAGTGCTGGAAGAATGTAGGACAATTATTAAGATAGACTTGAACACTACATGTTCAGGATTAATAAAAGGACAAAATATATAGAAATGTTTTGAATATTTATAGTTCTGGTTCAGGCTATAGTTTTGAAGATGTATTAAATATTATTTCAGTTTCTGAAGCTAAACTTTACATAATAAATCTTTAATCTTTATTAATTTCTTCTTGGAGAATAGGATTGCCAAAATAAGATTTATGCAATGTTATGAAATAGATAGATTTTATTTTTGCCATACTTCCATTTGCCTTTTAAGGATCCTTCTTTCCCTTTCCAGGACCTAATCCTCTTCCTCTCTCTTGAAGATTTTGTTCAATGTCCTATTCATATAGATCTAGCTCGTAGCTATCAACAAACTCCAGATACAAATGTAGCTGAAAAATATTTGGGTATTTGTATTTTTAGAAATAATTATCCTGATAAAGTGTTTCTTTAAGGACAAACATCATCAGTCTCCAAAGGAATTATTCATTAATGATAAATCCAAATTTTTAAGGAAATAACTAGATAGATGGGGCCAATGGATAACTTTAAAGCGAAGGTCTTCCTTTCTTTGGCCTAAAAGATCTGTTTAATACATGTACACACATATACACAGAGTGCTTTATTATCTTTATATCAGTGAACTCATCTACACAGATAAACTCCATTTTAAAGGAACTAATAAGCAGAGAATTAAAAAATGTTTAAACTAAATACAAAATTTTTAAAAAATGACAAAAAAACAAAACAAAACAAAACAAAAAAAACAAAAAACATTGTCATGTACCAGAAAAACATCAGGGAGGATTCAAAATATATAGAAATAAATTTCAATTTCAAGAAAGCACATATAATAATAGAAGCTATATTCATGTGTCCATCTTTTCTTATAAACAGAGAATTTTAAAAAGAATGTGAATAGATTCTATAATGGATCTACAAACTTAATGCTGTTCTCTTCACTGATACACATTGCAATTAATATCTGTGTCTTCTAATCCTTGTCCATGTCTGTATATATACAAGTCATACAATCTTCCTGTTTATATATGGATCTTTCCTCTGGTTCTTTGAAGATTTCATGGATACCCATGTAACACTTGGATCGTTTATCTGTTTCTCTGTATTTGTCCAATTTCTTTTTTTACTCACACATATTCTTTATATCATACATTGCTACTTCTCACATGCAAATCATTGTTGATGATATGTTTCAGTCTATTTGCATCCACAATACATCTTTCCATTGGCCTCTGAACGACTAGACATTTTAATTCTTTTGAAATGAGTCAAAAAAAGGCCTTTTGCAACAGCAAGAAGCTTGGCATCATTGATAATTACTCAATTTCACATATATGATAAGCTAGTTCATCTCCTACATAATCCTGGGCTTAGTTTGTTGTCCATCTACTAACTAGAAAAATAGGATTTCTATTGTTTTAGGTCTAGACCATTATTTTTCTCCCAAATTTGACTTTTCTGCTACATTTCACTAGTTTCAAAATCTTACTCACAAAGACCCTAACTTCTTATAAAATTGTATTTTTTAATTAAAATGATGGCTTTTAAAACCTCCAGGTCTTTCCCCTGGTTCTTGTGCCTCCATTCTCCCTGTCTCCCAAATCCAGATTTTGAGAACCACCTCAGTGTGATTGCAAAATGTAGTTTAGGAAACATAATTTAACTTTTTTTTTTTTTTAACCACTCCCCAAGACTATAAACTGCAAGGGAATTGCTAATTTGCATTGGTAGAGGGAGTTTACTCATAAAAAACTTCTCATAACCAATGAAATCACATAACCAATAAAAGATTCAATTGCAATCCCTATCCCTATCCCTCTGCCTTTCTCCATTCCTATGCCTATCCAAACCATTTCTATGTTGATATCATTATCTGCATTTTATTAGTCCATAGAATATAATTTGCATTGGGAAATACTGCTCTAGACAGATATCATGTTAAGTTTTTGATGCTGTGTAGATAAAAGTTTTAGTATATACTGGATCATTTTGTTCATTAACTTTCCTTACTTTTCCGGTTATTTTTTTCCTGATTATTTTTCACATTGAGTAGCCCTTAATTTCTGTTCGGTGAAATTTTCTGACTTTCAAAACTTCTTTAACATATCTTGTGAAACTCTTCATTATCAAGAAGTCATGAATAAGGAAGGACACAAAAAGCCTGACAGATAGCTCATACAGTTCAAAATAATTTGCAAATTATATTTTTTTGCATAGAACAAATTTCCCCCTACAATTTCCTGAGGACTATTGCAATTGGGTATCTCTATAATCTTTTTTCTGTCTTTATACTTAATTTTCTAAGATTTATCTTATAATAAAAAAAGATGAAATAAAACCTTTTTATTTATTTCCCCCCATTCTTTTTTGTTTTATTGGTTATCTTCTTTTGGAAAGTATATATTTGGCTCCCCACTTAAAATATTTTAAAATTTATTTTGACTTGAAAGTTTCAAAAAGACACTTATTTTTCAAAATGTTGTATATTATGTTATGGAAAAGAGTTTAATTAAGATCAGAGACTGTAAAATGCATTTATATGTTGCAGTATTTTTTCAACTCTTATTCTTATAGTAATTTTTTAAAGGAAAAGAGCAATCTGCTTTTTATCAACTGGTAATTTTGTAAAATGTATTGTTTAGAAAATATTACTTTGATTGCAAATAACTTTATTATTGAAGGGGAATGAGTGATGTCAAGAAATGGCTTCTCTGAGAACACATGAATTTTAAAGAAATATTCCATTTAATAAACATTTGTTAAATAATAAGACATTATCATTTCTGAAATGTACTTTGATGGAACCATGATTTTACTAACTATATAGTTTGTAGCCTTTTTATTGATATTCATTCTGTGCAATTCTTGTACATGTTTTTCTACAAATTGTCCATAACAGATCCACTCAAAATCCTGGAAACCATCCTCTAATTCCCTTTCATTCTTTCAGCTGAATTTTGTTTCTATTTTTTCTATTTCATTAAAATAATTCTTTGGCTAAAGTACATTTTTCTTTGTTATTTCCTACTTTTATCTCTCTTCCCTTTTAACAATCTCCTCCTCCTTTAACTTTCTCTTTTGCCCTTCCCTTCCTATTTCCTGTTGAGTAAGAGATTTCCATTAGCAATTGACTATGTCTGTGTGTATATACCTGTATATGTATAAATGTATACACATCCTTTTTGCACCAATTTATATGTGAGTACATGTCAAGTATTGCCCACCCTTCCATCACCTCCATCTTCAATTTAAAAGCTCTGTTTTGTGCATGTTTTTTATGTGAGTTAATTTGCCCCATTTTTCTCTCCTTTCCTCCTTTTCTTAAAGGATATTTCTTTTATGCCTATCCATTTTAAATATCTCAACATAATCAACTCATTCTCTTAGCCCCTTTCCATGTGGAATCTTTCTCTCCTAATGATAAGTATCATCTTTCATATAGAAAGGTAAACATTTTAATCTTACTGAGTCCCCTATAAGTTTTCTTTCACATTCACTTTTTAAATACTTCTCTTAAATCTTTTGTTTAAAAGTCAAACTTTCTATTGGCTCTTATCTTTTCATTAAAATTGCTTGAAAGTCCTCTGTTTCATTAACTATCCATATTTTCCCTTGATGGATTACACTTAATTTTTCTGGGGAGTTTATTCTTGGATGTAATTCTAACTCTTTTGTATTCCAAAATATCATATTCCAAGCTCTGAAATTTAACTTGGAAACTGCTAAATCTTGTTATTCTGACTGTGGCCCCATGATGTTTGAATGGGTTCTTTTCTAATTGCTTGCAGTGTTTTCTCCTTGATCTGAAAACTCAGAATATTATTTCTTGGAGTTTTCATTTTTTTCAGATTGTAATTAATGGATTTTAAAATTTCTATTTATTCTCTGCTTCTAGGGTATTTGGGAAGTTTTACTTGAACGTCAGTTCTTTTCACTGAAATATCTCACATTTTCTTCTATTTTTCATTTTTTGACTTTGTTTTATTGTTTCTTAATGTATTATGCAGTCATTAGTTTACACATGCCCTTTTAACTTTTAAGGAATCTTTTTTCTTCAGTGAGCTTTTGCACCTCTTTTTCTATTTGGCCAGTTTTGTTTTTTTGAACATATTATTTTCTTTAGTATTTTTTGTGCCTATTTTACCAAAGTGTTAATTATCTTTTCATAATTTTCTCCCTTTGTTTTCATTTTCTTATATAGTTTTTCCCCTTACAATTCTTATTTGATATTAAAATATTTTTTAGCTCTTGTGGCAATTCATAATTATTTTCTTCTGGATGTGTATCTTGACATTCCTTGTCATTATAATAACTTTTTTTATGGTCATCATTATTGTTGTTTGCTTATTTTTCCACCCTATGTCTTAATATGAAACTTTATGTTAATGTTGAACTCTGATCCCTGTGTTGGGGGATAGAAAAGTTGCTGTCTTAAGCTTCAGACATTCTTGAACTGCTTTTTTCCAAAACTACTTCCAGGTTTTTCAAAGTACTGATGCTTCCAAGATTGCGTAATCTGGGGAGAGGTGTGCATTGTACTAAGGGTCTGTGCTCTGGTTCTTTACCAGAAATGGCCCCTGATCCTTTGAGATTGTTTTTGATACTGTTCCTCAGGGTTTCTGATCCCTTGGGAAGGGAAATGATATTGTCTTTCATTGCTTTTTATTCCCCTTTACTGAAAATGTTCCTTCTTAACTGAAAGTATAATCTAGGAATGGTTATAGACAATGGAGTTGCTAAACTGCTGTCCTCAGGACTTCTATCTAATCTTTCTTGACCAAAATTGCTGGAGTTATATATTTTAAAGAGCAATATAAAAATGCAAAAAACCCACTGCTATAGGAAATTGCCTATGGAAGCCAGTTTATTATCAGTGATAGGCTTGGTTATGGCCATACTTATAAAGATGTTATGCATACAATAAATAAGACATATGAAATAGTCTCAGATTTATTCTTTGCACCTTTTCTTTGGAAGGAACAGGTTTTCCTTATGAACTTTTCAGTTATTTTAGAATTTTCTATCTTTGATACATGTTGAAAATTGGGTTTTATTAGCATACTTTTTGTATACATCTGATCAACTTCAATTGTTCTTTCCATTTCAGTTTCTCAAGTGCTTTTTTACCACTTCTATATATCTTTATCACATCTACATCTACTTCTCTATCTATATTCATGTTTCTATGTGTCTATACTAAATTGGTTTTGACTAAATCTGGTACTTTCCTTGTCCGTGGTTGAAAACAGAGGGCTATCTCCAGTCATGCTGATCTATCTCTAGCCATTGAACTCAGATGATGCTGGAGGGGAAAGTGAGGCAGGTGATTTTGCATAGCCCTCCCTCACTTAAATCCAATTCACTTGTATGTCATGCATCACCTTCCTGATGTCATGATCCCCTTCAAGAATGAAGAGCAAACAACAAGAATTAAAATGTCCATGGAAGTGTTTGTAGCCTCTTTCTTAAAGTTTTATCTAAAAAGATTATTATTATTATTTTGCTGAGACAATTGGGGTTAAGTGACTTGCACAGGGTCACACAGCTAGGAAGTGTGAAGTATCTGAGACCAGATATGAACTCAGGTCTTCCTGACTTCAGGGCTGGTGCTCTATCCACTGCACCATCTAGCTGCCCCTTTAAAAAGATTCTTTTTGAATATCTGGAACTAAGACTAAGCTCTTTACAAATGTCTTTTGCTCTCCATTAATTTTTACTGTTTTGTGAGGTGTTGCTCATGGTGCTCTGTTGATGAACTTGTACTCTAAACTAATGTTACCTTTGGTATCAAGTTTCTCTACTTGGAAATAGATTGCCTGCTACTTGAGATTATAGGGCTTTTTGAGTCTTTTTGTGTTAGTGACTACTTTGACCTGATTAAAGTTTTTAAATGAAAGGGGATTGTGGTCAGGTTTTCTGTTCCTATGCATTCCATTTTCTATTTTAAGCATATTAAAATTCTCTAAATTGTTCATTTTGGGGTCACTATAATTATATATAATGTTTTTTTTAATCCTTTACCTCCATATCTTTGAATCCTTAATTTGCATCAAAGCTTATCTGCTAGTGACTCCTTGACTCCAATTAGCCTATGATTATTTTGTATTGTGTGTACATATATGTGCATAAATGAATCTAAATATATGTGCATGCTTACAAATAAAATATATATACATATATATTTGTATATATATATATTCACACCTACAATGAAACATTTATGTATTTATGCATCACATATATACAAATACATAATTCACACATACAATGAAACATTTATGTATTTATGCATCACATATATACAAATACATAAATACATATATATATACACCCACATAAATTTGGTATAATCTCCCTGGACAGAATATAAATTCCTTTATAACAAGAAATGTTCTTTTTTTGTCTTTATATCCCTAGAATTTAACAATTTCTATAATTGTAGAAGTTACTTAATAAATATTTCTTGGTTTTTCTCTGATCTTCTATTCATTTTGTTCTAAACATTTGATGATTTGATTAAACAAGATAATAAAATCTTCGATTACTGCTAAAGTTGTAACCAATTATTTCCTTTCTATTAAGGTATTTAATCAGTTTTAGTTTATATTGATGTCCTTCTGCACTTGTTATGTCTATTGCTTTATTAGTCTGTGGAGAAAGTCTTTTGATTTAGAGGTATGAACTTTTTGAATTACCTGTAAGATATTGACTTCTTTCTTTTATTTTTTTTGAACCACCTTATTTTCTAATATATATTTTGCCATTATCCACTATCACACTTAAATCACTCAATTGTAAAACTTTTGTTGTTGAATAATTTGGAGAATCTTTGTGAAATTCTTTATAGAGTTTTTATCATCATCTTCTTTATCATCCTTATTATTGTTTCAAAGTCTACTGAAGGAAAAACTGTGATTATCTTGGCAAATTACTTGTTTCTTTAGTCTCATACAGATACAAATTGAGATCATCAACTTCCAAGAAATGATGTGTTTTCTTTCTTTTGGGCAAAAAATAAAACTCACTCAACTTTCTTCTTCTTTATAAGAAAAATATGTGGGTTTTCTTTCTATTTTGCTGATAGCTCTTTTTCTTCTGTTTTTATTTATATGAAGAATGTAAAAAATGTATTTGCTTCAGTTACACTAATACTGTATAAATTCATTGGTTATTAGATAGAAAGCCTATTTTTAAAAAAAGCTCTAAATTTCCTCACCTGACATTCAGTACTTATACTCTTATACTACCATATAGTTCCAACTAATTTTTAAACTTATCCCTTTTTTGTACTTCACTTCCCAGCCAGTCCTCATACAATTTTGTATTTTATGTTTTTCTTCATGTTGCTCCCTATTCTAGGAATTCCCTCTTTCACTCTCTTTCTTTTTGAATTGGTCCACCTTTTACTTGTACCTCCTGCATGCACTTTTTGTTAAAATTATCTGTATGTCTCACCCCTTTATTAAACTTTCAACTCTTTGAGGGCATGGACCATTTCTTTTTTAAATGTGCCTATCACTGTACTTTGTACAAAGTAGGGAATTATAAATATCAATTATTTGAATGATGCCCCATATGGATATCCCTGGTCTAAATTTTTTTTCCATGCATATTTGCATTTCACTTTGTCCATAAGATATTTCCACTTGGATATCCCACTGACACTTCAAAGTCAAAAAATCTCTAACTGAACTCATTATCCTTCATGCCTCGAAAGCACTACCTTGTTATCTCAACCTTTCAGAATCTCATAGCCATAATTAGCTATTTCTATACCTGAGATGAAAAATTTTAAAGGCATATAGTATAACTAGAAATAATTATGCCCTCCAAACAACTTTTAAATACCAACTTAGTTGAAGCAATCCTGAGGACATTGCTTTCATTGTAAGGGAAAAGTTCCTAGAATATTGACCATACTTTGAGTGTAGTTGGGGCTTACTTGCCATCTAATAGTTTCCTATTTGAAGTAAATATTTTTGCTATTTTCCAAGATTAATTGTTTCTATATTGCTGTAGTACAAGTGTTGTCTATATCTCTAAATTTTGGTACTATTGGGAATGCCTTGGTTGATTCACTACAGTTATACTCTACTAAGTCTTTCTTTTCCATCATAGATCTATCTTTTCTGAAATTTTTCCTTATTCCTCCAGTTGTTAATGTAATTTTCCTTTCAAAATTTCTTAGGCAAATTTGTAAATTATCTCTTCCTTGCTATTTTACTGCTTATAAGATTATTTTACTTATTTATAAATATATGTGAATGCATATAAATATTAATAACTTGTTTATTTTATCCTCAAATTAACTAATTAAAACAACTTTAAATAAATTAAGAATATTGTATTATTAAAATTAATAATTAAAAACAAATACTATATTAAATGGAATTTTAATATTAAATTCTACATAATGTAGATATATAATATATAAAATTATTAAGGGCATTTATTTGGGGGGGGGGTTCTTCAGTACCTGTAGTTTTTATGTATTGTGTTTCTTTCACATAATGTATGTTCAATAGTTGTTTGTTGGATCGAATTAAACCTTTCACGCAAAATATTTGCTTCTTTCTCTGATTTTTCTGGTTTTTCAACTGCATCACTTAGTTATGAAAACTTAAAACCTTGATATTATTATTGACCCTTTTCTTTCCTTGACATCCAATCATTTGTTACGTTTCTTCAATTTTATCTGTAGCCTATATTTCAAATCAACACTCTCATTTCCATTCTATTTTCAGAAATCTTATCCTGTGCCCTCACCTATTTTTTAAATTGGCATTTTTTTTTATCTTTGTACAAATATTTGATCATTGCACTCCTCTATTCAAAATTATAATCTGGTTACTCATGCATTGACTTCTGAATAAAGTTCAGGTGTGTTAACCAATATTTTAATACCATCTGTTAGTTGGCTACCTCTAACCATCAGCTCTACTATCATTGGAAAATCAACATGCCCAAAACTGAACATCTTATTGCTTCCTGACTCTCCAAAGAAATCTACCTTTCTTCTGAATATTCTTATTTTTTTTATCATTGCACTAACTTAATGATGTTTGAAACCAGCTATTTTTAAAGTTTTCCAGCTCCCCTGGATTAATTTCTACTTCTAAGATCTACTTACCTGTCCCATAGCTATTTTAAATTTGAAATCATATCCATAACTGAATTCATGATCTTTCCCCCTAACTCCTCTCCTATTCTCCACTTTCCTATTATTGTCAAAGATACCTTTATCCTTCTAGTGTTTGCAGTTAAAAAAATGAAATTTGATTCAGAAAACACAAAGATCTGTAATACCTTATATAACTACTCAAAAATACTAACCAGGCTTTCAAGGTGTTTTTCAGTCATGTTCAACTCTTTATGATCCCATTTGGAGTTTTCTTGGTAAAGATACTGAAATAGTTTGTACTTTCTTTAGCTCATTTTACAAATAAAGAACTGAGACAAATAGGGTTAAGTGACTTGTTCAGGGTCATAGGACTAGTAAATGTCTCAGATTTGAACTTAGGAAGAAAAATCTATCTGGCTTTACTTTTTTTTGGGAATCTTTTTGCCAGCTTCCATTGATTCAATCATCATCTTTATGCCAATGATTCTAAGATCTACTTATTTATATTTTACCTCATATCTCTAACTATGGATGTCCCATACCTATCTTAAAGAAAGAAAGAAAGAAAAAGAAAGGAAGGAAGGAAAGAAGGAAGGAAGGAAGGAAGGAAGGAGAGAGGGAGAAAGAAAAAAAGGAAAGAAAGAAAGAATGAAAGAAAAGGAGGAAAGCATGAAGGGAGAGAGGGAGGAAGGATAGAAAGAAAGAAGGAAGGAAATATAAGCAGATATACATATAGCCACATAAATGGCATGGTAATACTTTCTACCATTATGCTGATAATTATATTTTATCAGTTTGGTAAATATATATCATTAAATTCAAGGACCAACATTTGTTTTTATATGTCATCATGTAAATTAGTACAGATTCACCTCCCAAAGGTTTGAGAAAGTCAGGGTGAGAACAAAGTTTTACTGTAGACAACTAAGAATCATAATTAAAATTGAAAATGTAATCCTATAGGACAGAATTATATTCCTGTGCTCTATGCTTAAAATAGAGGACTCAATGCTCTAATATTTGTAAGTAGGGAAAGAAAAGAATGGTGAAATACAATCTGTGGTATGCTCTAACTGATTTGATTTCTTTTCTAGCTAGTATTATTTTAATGGAATAAATGCAAAAAAAGTTGCCTCTTTATAGTGTCTTAAAATATATCAATTTATTATAATTAAATTTCATGAATATCTATTTTAACCACTTTAAAGTAGATACAATTTTAGGGTCATGTCCTTCATTATGAGATGATTTCTATTTGTAGCTGTTGTGCTATGTTTTTGGTTGCATTATAGATATATATCAATACACATTGGCATGCATAATGTTGTTTTGTATCCCCTCTCAAGTGTTTTGAAAATAACAAAGAAATAAGATTCTCAATTTGTTTCACAAATATTTTTCTAATTCATTCATTTCCACTTTATATTCCCTAGGCTGTGCTGAAGTGTTAGAATCCATATGGGAACTCGTATTCAGTGAGGTTTCTCCTTCATGAATCATGACATGCAGACTTAAAAAGATCTTTAAGATAGGTCCTTCACAAAACAGCTGCAGTCAGAGTACATTACCTCTTAGAGCACCCTAGATGTTTATTCAACACATTGCTTGGGACTGTCAGACCTGTGCTCATTCTTGAATTCTTAGTCTTCTGCCCCTGAAGGCTTTAACATTTTCACATTCTAGCTAATCACTCTTCTGACTCCCTCGGAATTTCTTGACAAGTGAACTCCAATCTTGTTTTCTTTCTGTCAGAATTCAGTAATTTGTTTCTTCTTGGATCAGTTGCTGTTTCCTAGCTCTCCTTAGCACTGCTTTATGGAGGATAATGGAGTGAGAATGGCTAGTCCTTTCTAGGAAGTGTCTATTGGTCATAAATCAGTTTGCTTTGGGGCAGTTAACCTCTAATTTGAAAAGGTTGTGTAAAAAGTCTAGCTATAAAAAAAAAATCATGTTTATGCTTCCAGGGAAAGTCTTCAGGAAGATTTAGGCCAAAGAATAAATCTGCTTTTATGTCATTATTTGTATAGATCAAAAGGACTTAAGGGGTCTCCATTATGTGTTAAACAGGATTCATGATGCTAAGTAATGTATGCTAAGTATGCTAAGTAAAAGTTTATATGGCATATGACCTGCTAAGCTAATGCTTATGTTACATATGTTAAGCCTATACATGTTTTCAGTAGGAAGAAGTTTGGGGAATATTTATGTTAATAAGATACATCTGTTTTGATGAGAAAGACAAGGGCCAATTAAGAAGACTACTTCAATACAATTGTGTTTCCTATAGGAGTCACTTTAGCCTCAGCTAAAACATGGTACACAAATTTATGCTGGTTCTTTCCTGTGTAATATTTTTCCTGAAGGGAATAGAAATTCCCTTTATGCATAGAAAAGGGACAAGATTTACTGGCTTTAGAATTGGGGACGCAGCTAGGTAGCTTTGTGGATAGACCACCAGCCCTGAAGTCAGGAGGACCTGAGTTCAAATCTGACCTCAGACCCTTAACACTTCCTAGCTGTGTGACCCTGGGCAAGTCACTCAATCCCAATTGCCTCTACAAAAAAAAATTAGGTAGGATTGTTTTGGAGTCTATATCTCTGGCCTTATTTATCCATTGGAATCTGGCCTTTTCCTGTGACTGCATGCTCTGCTAGGTGATCTTTTGCCTTCCTTTGCTCACAGTCGGATTTCTACATTATTTGCTTTTCATTTCCAAGCTATGCTACCTTGCACATTCCCCATCCCACTTCTAGTTCCCATCTATGTGTTATCTTCTATATCAGGGTATAAGATCTTTAGGGTAGGCCCAAGTTCCTTGCAAATATTTGTATCCCTATAATTCATCTCATAGTACCTGGTACATAGCAAATATTTTATAAATGCCTTTTCATTCAATCATTTATTTTGATTAACTTGCTCACTTTATAGATGAAGTAACAGAAGACCATGCAGGTTGAGAAACATGTGCAAGATCACATAGGTGAGATTTAGACCCAGATGATTATCTTTGGAGCTCTTTCCAGAGCACTATGTCTTTTAATATATGTAGATAGCTGTCTACATATGTAGATATTGATATAGATTGACATATATGTTTATATGTGTAAACATATACATATATACATTTAAGTATATATAAAAAGACAGACACATATACATAGAACCTTCTATATTTATATTTATAAAAATATTTATATATTTATAGATATATATGTATATATATATATTTACACAGACATATTTATGTATTCACACATGGGAACAGAGAGAGAGCAATAGGTAGAGAGACACACACACAGAAATAGAGAAAGAGAAAGAGAGAGAGAAAGAAAAGAGAGTGTTTTTTCCTTATAAGAGGTATAATAATTGGAAAAGCTATTTGTAAATATCTAGAGAGAAATCTAGGACAATAATACTACTTTTAAGTGTCATACTGGCAAGTTGCCCCTGATAAATATTTAAGAAAAATGCTTCTTGCATAATTGACATATCTGTACCATCTCCTACCTGAAGCTACTAATTCCATTAATTAGTGCTCTCCTCTGAATCCTCAAACAATAGACATTAAATGCCTACTATGTGCCAGGATCAAATGATCATGCATATACTTAATTATCTCTATGCTATATCCTAATAACAGAATATGAGTAGGGATTAATTTTTTTTTAATTTCTTGCTCCTAGCACAGTGCCTTCCCACATCATTGGTGCTTAATAAATGTTTTTTGGATTGAATTAATCCTTTTGACTTTTTCTAAATAAAAGTTCTATGAAAACCAACCAAGGCTATCTTTTATTCTATTAAAAAACAAAACAAAACAATTTCATGAACCAAGTTTAATCTGCTAGCTGCATTATACATTTTGTTTATGATCTATTTGATTTACTGCCTCATTTGGTTCCAAGAGAAGAACATCATTAATGACATGTTAACAAGAAGAGTTGTTTTCCCCCTCCAGTTTGTCATACAAGCAGACACATATTTTAAATGTTTCATTTTGTTCTTTTGAGAAATTGCACTACAGCAGGATTATCTCATTTTGTTTAAAACAGTGATGAAAAATCAACAACAGAAAATATAAATTACCTCTTGCATTTATGTAGTGAAATTTATTAATTACTGAAAGCCATACTTTGATTACAACAGCTAGTATAACATTCAGTAAATCCAATTAAATTAATGTAACAACATCAGTTGGAAAATGAGCATACTTAGTTAATAGTAAAATGAACTTTTCAAAACTAAATATGGAAAACTTGCCTGGTCATAATAGTAAGAGGTCACATTTTTGTAGTGTTTTATATGTTATCAGACACTATCTAAACAATACCCTCATGTGGTGAGTAATAAAAGCATGATTATAACCACTTTACAGATGAAGAAATAGAAGTTTAAAGAAATGAAATGATTTGCCTTAGAGCTATCCAGCTGGTAAGTGTTTGGGATAGGATTTAGATCCATATCACTTCAAAATTGTATTGCATCTTCTACAATAACATGAAGTTTCTTTTTAAAACAAAAAAGCAAATAAATGATAGAGAAATAAACGAAAATTTTCTACACTCAATAAATATTCATTAATCACATTATTAAGTACATACTACATGCCCAGCAATGTGCTAGGATGCAAAGATGAAGAAGGAAATGATCATTTCTCTGAAAATGGCATTCTTCTCTAATAGTGTTCTATATAGAAGAGAGTATTTCTGTATTCTAAAAGTCACTATACTGTATGTAGATTTTGAATGGTAATACTCAGAGCTGTAATTTGAAATAGTTTCACCTGTAGCAAAACCTGATGTTTTTCTTGTTGGTGGGGCAGTAAGTAACAATGAAAAGATGGAAGACAATGGATTTTGGAGAGGGAGAAGTTTGACCTTTGCCTTGATGGATCTAGGAGTGAAGAGAGGTCATGTGACAGGGTGACAAGATACTGGGTGCCAAATGGTCATGTGGTCATAAAGTGAGATGTGGAGAGGACACAAAGTTGTTATAGGAACTATGCTTGCCCACCTAGGGAAGAAGTACATCATTCTTTATTCCCTTCTCCCCAAAAGACAAAACAAACAAACAAACAAAAACCAGCAAACTAACAATTTTAAGAAGCATGCCTCATCCTATAACCCACTCTGGGGTTAATGCCCTCTTTGCAATATGATAATACTATTTCCAGTATCTTAGTGATTACTTGAATGTAATACAACTATGAAGGAAGCTATGAATATTTTGGAGATATATAAAAAACTCCACAAATGCATAGGTTAATTTCCCTATACGTTACTCACAAGAGTCTCTTAGGCAATCATTTAAATATTCTCATTTAACATATGATTATAACAAGTTTGGATCTTTTTCTTCCTAGCCCACTGTGGGGTAAAAGAATAAACTTAGCTGAGGGTGATATACTATTAGCATCTGACTTCTGACAATACTGAAAAGTGATAGCAAAGAGACTTAAAGAACTCAATAGCAAAAAAGGAGCTCATAGTATTCCATAGAATATAGTTTGATTTTAGGGATTCTGAGGTTTATATTGACCCACAGGCTGGATCAGAGAATGGATTTATATGTTAAAGTGGAGAAAATATAGAAAAAATAGCAAATTTTCTACTTCACTCTATAATTATTTAAGAATACCTCTACATGTTCTGTTCATCAATTAAGTTGGAATCTGAAGAATCGGGTTTAATTTACCTTGAACTGACAATCCTAGAATACTTCCTAAATGCTGCAGTGGCAATGAACCAACCAGGATTTGATTTAAAATTCTAATCAAGTGAGGAAAAAAATTTACTAGTAGATTCGCATGAAAAGAACAGTGCTACAGGAGGTCAGAACATGGGTTTTAAAGTGTTGGCTAATTTCACAACCATTAAAAACATTTATAGCTACACAAGCCAAATAATAAAAGTAATCAAACCTTACACTTCAGAGTAGGAAACAACTGCTTAAAGAAGGTCAAGACTGAAATTTTCCTCCCAAGCAGAACATCATGCAATTAACCAGTTGAATTACAGTGTGATATCCCTTTTATCAGAATGCACTCAAACACATCTGGAAGCAACCCCTTGTATCTATTGATTGCTAGGAAATAGTCACTTCCAATCCTGACTGACCTGGCCAAGAAATGACCCAGAATGGAAGATCTTTAATGGAGTAAAGAGGTAGTCTAAAGGTAGAAGTAGAGGGATAAGCTCCGTAAAGAATAGTTTTATAATGGTTGTTAAAGAATGGACTGTCATTCTTGGATTCCATCCACAGTGGTAGAGCTCTTACTATAAAATGAAATAATAGATACATTTTCAGCCCCAGATAAATGTTATTATTAATATCATAAATTATAATGGTATTAATATTATTAGCATTCACTTGGCAGGTAAAAGAATTGGGAATCAGATTCTTGCTCTGCTACTTACAATCTGTGGATATTAAGTGGGTCAACCAAACTTTTTAGACCCTAGTGTTCTTAAACATAAATTGAGAAGGTTAGACTAAATTATCTCTGAAATACCTTATGTATCTAAATCCATGAATAATGTTGAAATGCATATAACAAAGATAATAGCCTTTTCCTCTACACTCTTCTTTCAAAGCACTTTCCACTAGCCAATTCTAGACTCTAGAAAATATGCAAGAAACATTTAAATTTCTTCTGTGGACAAAGATGTCTCTAGGTGTTTGGGGATTTAAAGATGAATATGAGGAACTTTAGCAATGTAGAGAAATAAAGCATTCCCCCTTCCATATTGTTCATCCACCTATTGCAAATTCTTTTCCCCTACTATATGTTTCTTATTCTTTTCTTAATGGTCTTTTTTAAATATCAGCTTGTATCTGTAATCTGTATTTAATGGGTTTTTGGAACAAAGTGCCAAGACTATATAAAATGGAGGTATCCACATGGGAGAACCCAGGGAGCTGCTGCCTTTTTTTTCTTGACTAGCCTGTCCTACCTCGATCCAGTGGCATTCAAGGGTAAAGATCTTATTGAACTATCAAATCAGGTAAGGGAAGGTATAGGTCCTGTGACCCTGAGAAACAAATATCAAGTTTTGATTGGTTTCATTTGTTCTTTTCAGTTCTGTATGCAGAGGATGGCTTTCCTGTACCTGAAAGCTTGATTCATGGGAACCTTTAAGTCAAGATTCTAGGCTAGGGGTTCCAACCAGCACAGTAGGGAAGCCCTGAGAAACCAGGATTCTATGACATAAACCCAAGAGAGCTTTGGAGCTGAAACAAGTAGGACTGATGCTATATAGTAAATGAATTAAAATGTGACCCTAATCTCCCTCATCTCTCTTGAAACTATCATCATAAGGAAGACCATAACCCCATGTATTGGGTAGATATAATATTTGTACATTTGTTTTTGTTGTACTTTTAAATATTTATCTATAAAAGCTATTCTGACAATAAAGTAGAACTGGGATGCTTATTTCTTTAAAATGGATTAACATTGTAAGTAGAGTCTTGAATCAGTCATACAGAAGAAACACTCCTCCCACAACTCTCTTAAACATTGAATCCTCATAGAGTTATGAAATTTAACACACGGAATAGAGGCCAGAGTAAATAGTGTTACACATAAATTAAAATTAACAAAAAACAAGAAAAGAAATTTTTCTGTCTTCTCAGTCTCTCTGTCTTTGTCTCTGTCTCTGTTTCTGTTTCTCTCTCTCTCTCTCTCTCTCCTTTTTTATTAATAGGTTACATTCTACAGCAATATATGAAATGTATACATGCCTATCTATTTCTTCTAGGTCATAAACTCCTTAGAAAAGTGAATTTTCCAAAACACATCTGTAGTAAGCATGGGAGGTGAGATATTTAATATAGGACTTTGGACTCAAACTTCAGTGTCCTTTCTATGATACCATAGTGAAACAATCTATCAATTGTTAGACTTTGAATTGGGAAGACTGAGTTCAAATCTGGTTCCAGACACTCAACAGCTGGGTGACCAAGGGCAAAACATTAAACCTTGGTATGTGTTCCTTTGTTTGTAATATGGGGGATAACAAGAACATCCACCCCAGAGGGCAGTTGTGAAAAGCAAACAAAATAATATATATACATATATATATATATATATATATATATATATATACATAAAGCCTTTTGAAAAATTTAGAGTTATATCCCAATTGCCATTATTATATTATATATATTATTAATATATCATATATTAATATATTATATTATATATACATTATGGACATTATATTATTTATATTTATATATATTATTGTTGGGATGGCAATGTCTCTAAATTTGTGCTTTGTTTCATACTGCCTTCTTCAATGCATGCATACTATGCTGCATAGTCCTGTGCCAGTGTCTCCCAAGTTTCACAACCAATACCAAACTTTTTCAGAGAGACTTTGAGAGTGTTCTGTATTATTTCTTCTGACCTCTGTGAGCATTTTCCTTGTGTGACTTCTCTGTAAAATAGTCTTTTAGACAAATATACATTTGGCATTTGAACAACTTGACCAACCCATTGAAGTTGCACTTTGTAGTAGAATTTGAATACTTGGTAGTTCAGTATAAGATAGAACCATAGTATCTGAATTATCTTGCTAATTGATCTTCAAAATCTTCTTAAGGCAATTCAGATGGAAGCAGTTCAGTTTTTTGCCATGGCGCTAGTAGATGGTTGAGGTATACAACAAGGAAGTGAAAACAATAGCTCTGTAGACCTTTAGTTTGATAGGTAACTTAATATCACTTCTTTCCCACCCTTTCTTTTGGGCTCTCCCAAACATTGAATTCACTCTGGCAATGTGTGTGTTAATAACATCTATGCTATTAGAATATAAAACTACAAGAGGTCCTCTTTATTTCCATTCCTTTCACACATCTTTCTCCTACCTTTTTCATTAGCAAACTTTGGTAATATACTTTGGTAAATACCAACGGGGTCGAAGGAAGGCAGAAATTTCATTTTATTGAATTATTTTGTAGATTCTTTGAACAGTGACCAAGGCATTTCAGGCAAATTGTACTATGTAGTAGTTGCTTTGTTTCATATTGCTTATTTAGTCAGTTGAAAATGGTAGCATTTGGGACTCTATGATAAACATCACGGTTAAGTTACCTGCAGTGCTAGTCAATTATGTGTCTGGAAATCTTTCTGAAAGGTTTTCCCCATTGTGAATCATATATTACACTGTCATAGTTACACAGCTCGGTTCCAAATCTTTGAGTAATCACAGAATGAAGCTGCATGCTGTCTGTTATGAAATCACAAAAATGATTTATTTCCAGGGGTTAGCACTTCTTATGGGGTAAAAGAACATGTTGTTTAGGAATATTGAGACTCTAAGGTGACTCATGGTGGGGAAAGTTTGCTCTTTTTTATTTCAGTAAAGCCATTTTATTTTGTAAATATTTATATCTGAAAATTATAAACTATTTCATAATTGACTTTCTATGCACCAAGAAAAATATTTATTTGTGTGAAACAAGACCCCAGACTCAGTTTGGAAGCTTGTGATGTATTATTCAGAGAGATTGAAGGATACAGCCTTTGAATCTCCAGAGAAAAGGGCATACCTCCTTCAGGGAGAGTGTGCCAAATATAAACACCAGAGTAAGTTTTATGCTCTTAGTTGGATGTAATTCCTCCCAGTTAGAGCTCAGACTGATTTGAACTCTTCTGGGTTAGTCTTCCTTATCCACTGCTTACATGTTACTCTTTGATATGGTCCCTTTCCCTGGTCATACACCTCAAGTTTAAAGATGATGACTAATCCCACCTTTGGTATGTGACAGGTAATATGCATGAGGTTAATTAAGCATGCTTGTCCTGGTAAAAAGCTTGTGTCCTACTTCTGGGGGTGGAGCCAAGATGGTGGAGTAAAGTTAGGAAGCTGCTGGAGCCCTCCTAGTTCCCCTTGAAAAGCACATGAAACCAAGCCTCTGTACAGAATCTGATGGAATAAAACCACTTTCCAGCTCAAGATAGACTGAAAAAACTTTAAGACAGGCCAGTCAGTCTTAATGGGTGAAAAGGGTGATCAGCCCAGGTCAGACGAACTCTGGGAAAGCTGGTGAGAAGTTCTTAATCATGGCAGATCAGCAACTAAAACCCTTAGTCCTGGCTCAGAAGGCAAACTATCTGAAACTGTTTCCTGAAAAGATCTGGCAAAGCCTGCCTACAAACATAAGGGGTCACTGTGCTCAAAGCCAAGGCTCAAAGCTGCACAGGAAGATTGGGACAGCAATTCCTTTACCCCAGGAGCAGAGCTCCACCTTAAAAGTTAAAAAAGAGGAAATACCAAAAGAAAATGAGCAAGAAACAGAAAAGAACCTTGACCTTAGAAAGCTACTATGGTAACAGAGCAGACCAAAACACAAACTCAGACAAGGATAGAATGTCCACAGAAGAAATCTCGAAGGGTGAGATAAATTAGTCTGAAATCCAAAGAGGCTTCTTGAAAATGCATATAAAAGGCTTCAAAAGGCAAATAAGAGAGGTAGAAATAAAAATGAGAAAGGAAATGAGATGTATGCATAAGAAAGTCAACAGTTTGGAAAGGGAAGGAAAAAAATTGTCTGAAGAAAACAATTCCTAAAATAGTAGAACAAATCAAATGGAAAAAGACTTACAAAAGACAACTGAAGAAAATCAGACATTTAAAAACTAGAACAGGACAAACAGAAGCCAAAGACTTTGTGAGACAGCAAGAATCAAACAAACTAAAAAGAAAGAAAAAATAGAAGAAAAAGTGAAATATCTCACTGGCAAAATAGCCAATCTGGAAAATAGATCCAACAGAGACAATTTAAAAATTATTGGCCTACTTGAAGGACATGACCAAAAAAAAATAACCTGGATAACATTCTACAAGTGATCATTAAGGAAAACTGCCCCAATATTCTAGAAACAGAGGGAGAAATACTCAATGATCCATTGATCACCTCTGGAAAGACATCCTACAAGGAAAACCCCAAGGAACATTGTTGTGAAATTCCAAAACTATAATCTAAAGGAAAAAATACTGCAGGGTGCCAGACAAAAACAATTCAAATATCAAAGAAGAACAGTCAGGATCAGCCAGTCTGGCAGTTTCTATAATAAAGGATTGGGGGGCCTGGAATACCATATTTGAGAAGGCAAAGGACTTGAGTTACAACCAAGAATTAACTACCCAGAGAGACTGAGCATAATCTTTTATGAGAAGCTATGGATCTTCAATGAAGTAAGAGACTTTCAATTATTTCTATTGAAAAAAAAACAAAAGTAAACAGAAAATTTAATGTATAAACACAGGACTTGAGAACCATATCTCTAATTCTTGAGAATTATATTTATTACTAGGGCAGACAGGGTGTCTGTGGGCTGAGGGTGTGGTTGTGAATGGAATCTGATGTGATGACATCAAGGAAAAAGACATTAAGGGATGGGAAAAGGTCTGTACTGGAAAAAGAGGAAAGGAAAGGTATAATGGGAAAATTAATTAACATGAAGAGATGCAACAATCTATTACAATTGAGAGAAAGAAGGGTAAGAGAAGAGGGGAAAGGTTGATAGAAGATAATGTACTGTACTGGGTGCAGTGAATTAAAAAACACTATTAAAAGAAGGGGATGGGGTGATAGGAGATAAAGTAGTCAGTAAAAAATCCATCACTGAAGACGGGGTGGAAAGAGGAAACAAAAGTATATATAGGGGAGAAAATAGGATGGAGAGAAATACAGAGCTGATAAACATAACTGTGAATATGAATGGGATGAATTCTTTCATCAAATGGAAGCAAAAAAAATAACATGGACTAAAAAACAAAATCTTACAATTTGTTGTTTCCAAGAAATGCATTTGACACAGAGAGACACATACAGAGTAAAAGTAAAAGTGTGAAACAGAATTTATTATGCTTCAGCTGAAGTAAAAAGAGCAGGGATAGCAATTTTTTTTCTAAGATAAAGCAAAAGTAAAAATAGATCTTATTAAAAGAGATAAAGAGGAAAAGTACATCTTGATAAAAGATACCATAAATAATCAAGTGGTAATGATACTAAAAGTGTATGCACCATGTGGTATCTAAGATAAAGCAAAAGTAAAAACAGATCTTATTAAAAGAGGTAAAGAAGAAAAGGGCATCTTGATAAAAGATGCCATAAATAATCAAGTGATAGACAGCAAAAGTATTCTAGTTGGGGACCTCAATCTTCCCCTCTCAGAATCAGATAACTCTAACCACAAAATAAAGAAAAAAGAAACTAGAGAGGTTAATGGGATCCTAAAAAACCTAGATAAGAGAGACCTCTGGAAAAATAGAATAAAGCAGAAAAGAATACATCTTTTTTCTTGAAAGTACATATCACCTACACAAAAACTGACCATGTATTAGGGCATAAAAACCTCACAACCAAATGCAGAAAGGCAGAATTAGTAAATGCTTCCTTTTTAGACTATAGTAGAAGAAAAATTATATTCAATAAAGGGCCAGGGAAAGATAGACTAAAAACAATTGGAAATTAAATTTTCTAATTCTAAAGGATTAGTGGACTAAAAAACAAATCACAGAAACAATATACAATTTCATCCAAGAAATGCAGGCAAAGCAATTCTTAGGGGGATTTTTATATCTCTAAATAGCTACATGAGTAAAATAAAGCAAGAAGAGATCAATGAATTGGGCATGCAACTAAAAAAATCTAGAAAAAGAACAAGTTAAAACCCCCCAATTAAATACCAAATCAGAAATTTTGAAACTCAAAGGAGAGATTAGTAAAATAGAGACTAAGATAACTATTGAACTAATAAATAAAACTAAGCGTTAGTTTTATTTAAAAAAAAACCTAACAAAATAGTTAAGCCTTTGGTTAATTTGATCAACTAACTGTCATCAAAAATGAAAAAGAAATTACAGCAATAATTAGGAGTTATTTCACCCTATTCTATGGCAGCAAGTCTGACAATCTAAATAGATGAATATTTACAAAAAAACATAAATTGCCCAATTTAGCAGAAGAGGAAATAAAGTACTTAAATATTACTATTTTATAAAAAGAAATTGAAGAAATCATTAATGAAATTCCTAAGGAAAAAACTCCAGAACCATATGGATTCACAAGTGAATTGTGCCACACATTTAAAGAAAAATTAATTCCAATAATTTGTAAAGTATTTGGGAAAATAAGTAAAAAAAATACTGTCAAATTCCTTCTATGACACAAATATGGCTATGGTATCTAAACCAGGAAGAACCAAACAAGAGAAAGAAAGTTACAGACCAATTTTCCTAGTGAATACTGATGCAAAAAGATTAGAAACATTAGCAAAGAGATTACAGCAATTTATCATCAAGATTATACTTTATAACCAAGTGGGTTATAAAGTATATACCAGGAATACAGAGCTGGTTTGATATCAGGAAAATTGTTACCATAATTGACCATGCCAATAACAAAACCAAGAAAAATTATCTGATAATCAATGTAGAAAAGGCTTTTGACAAAATACAACACTAATTCCTATTAAAAACATTAGAGAACATAGGGATAAAGGGACCTTTCCTTCGAATAATAAGCACTATCTATCTAAATCTATAGCAAGCATTATTTGTAATGGAGCAAAGATGGATGAATTCTCAATTAGATGAGAGGTGAAACAAGGATACTCATTATCACCACTATTCAACATTGTATTATAAATGTTGGCTTTTGAAACAATAAAAGAAAAAGAAATTAAAGGATTTTAAAATAGGTAATGAAAAAAAAGTAAAACTGTAACTCTTTGCAGATGATATGCTGATACACTTAGAGAATCCTAGAAAATCATCCAAAAATATACTAGAAGCAATTTACAGCTTTAGCAAAGTTCCATGATATAAAATAAATCCACACAAACCATCAGTATTTCTATATATTACTGACAAAGCCCATCAGCAAGAGATAGAGAAATTCCATTTAAAATTCCTATAGACAAAATAAAATACTAGGGCATCTACCTGCTAAGACAAACCCAAGAACTATATGAACACAATTAAGACACTTCTCACACAAATAAAGTCAGATGTAAACAATTGGAAAAATATTAATTGCTCATGGGTAAATCAAGCTAATATAATCAAAATGACAATTCTGCCTAAATTGATCTACTTGTTCAGTGCCATACCCATCAAACTGCCAAAACAGTATTTTATAGAGCTAGAAAAAATAATAACAAAATTCATCTGAGAGAACAAAAGATTAAGAATATCAAGGAAATTAATGAAAAAAATACAGAGGATGGTGGCTTAGCAGTATCAAACTTAAAACTATTTTATAAAGCAGTAGTAATAAAAACCATTTGGTATTGAATAAGAAATATGGTGGTAGATCAGTGGAATAGATTAGATATATATGACATAATAATCAAGACCTATAGAAATCTAGTATTTGATAAACCCCCAACCTCCAATTTCTGGAATAAGAACTCGCTATTTGACAAAAATTACTGGGAAAACTGAAAAATAATATGTCAGAAACTCAGCATAGATTGACATCTCACAGCCCATATAAGATTTAAATGGTGACATGATTTGGGCATAAAGGATAATACCATAGATAAATGAGGAGAGCAAAGGATAATTTATCTATCAGATCTGTGGAGAAGGGAGAAATTCATGACCAAAGCAGAACTGGAGAACATTATGAAAGGCAAAATGGACAATTCTGATCACATTAAATAAAAAACAAACAAACAACAACAACAAAAACCCCCCCCAAAAAAACCCTTTTGCACAAACAAAGCCAACAGAAACAAGATTAAAAGGGAAGTACAGAATTGGGAAAAAATCTTTCCAGTCAGCATTTCTGATAAAGGTGTCATTTCTAAAGTATATAAAGCACTGTGTCAAATTTATAAGAATACAATTCATTGCTCAATTGATAAATGGTAAAGGAAATGAACAGACAATTTTCAGATGATGAAATTAAAGCCATTTATAGTGATATGAAAAAATGCTCTAAATCCCTATTGATTAGAGAAATGCAAATTAAAACATCTTTGAGTTACCACCTCACACCTCTCAGATTGGCTAGATGACAGGAAAAGGTAATGATAAATGTTAGAAAAGATGTGGGAAAACTGGGGTGCTAATGCATTGTTGGTAGAGTTGTGAAATGACTCAACCATTCTGGAGAGCAAATTGGAACTATGCTCAAAGGGTTATAAAACTATGCATACTCTTTGATGCAGAAGTGCCATTATTGGGTTTGTATTCCAAGGAAATCATAAATGAGGTAAAAGGACCCAAAAGATTCCAAAGAATTGGAAAATGAGTGTATGCCTATCAATTTGAGAATGGCTGAACAACTTGTAGTACATGCAGGTAAAGGAATATTATTGTTCTATAGAAATGATGGACAAGCTGGTTATAAAAAGGCCTGGAAAGATTTACATGGACTGATGCTGAGTGAAACAAGCAGAACCAGGAATACATTATACACAATAACAGATATTATGTCCTTTCCTATCTGAGACTTTTGCCCTCAACTTTTGTTGTCCTACTGATACATTGTTGGTGGAGCTGTGAACGGATCCAGCCATTCTGGAGAGCAATTTGGAGCTATGCTCAAAAAGTGATCAAACTGTGCACAGTCTTTGACTCAGCAGTGTTTCTATTGGGCTTATATCCCAAAGAAATCATAAAGGAGGGAAAAGGCCCCACATGTGCAAGAATGTTTGTGGCAGCCCTTTTTGTAGTGGCAAGAAACTGGAAATTGAAAGGATGCCCATCAATTGGAGAATGGCTGAACAAATTATGGTATATGAATGTTATGGAATATTATTGCTCTGTGAGAAATGCCCAGCAGGACGATTTCAGAGAGGCCTGGAGAGACTTGCATGAGCTGATGCTGAGCAAAATGAGCAGAACCAGGAGATCATTATACACGGCAACAACAAGACTATATGATGATCAATTCTGATGGACATGGCTCTCTTCAACAATGAAATGTTTCAAACCAGTTCCAATTGTTCAGTGAAGAAAGCCATATACACCCAGAGAGAGGGATGTGAAATGTGGACCACAACATAACATTTTCATGCTCTCTATTGATGTTTGCTTGCATTGTGTTTCCTTTATCGGATTTTTTTTTCTTGTAGATACGATTTTTCTTGCACAACAATGATAAGTGTGGAAATATGTATACATATATTTGATTTGTCAAGTATTTTAACATAATTAACATGTAGTGGATATCTTGCCATCTAGGGGAGGGGTGGGAAATAGGGGGGGAAAATTTGTAACAGAAAGCTATGTAAGGGTTAATGTTGAAGAATTACCCACACATGTTATGCAAATAAAATTAGAAAAAAATAATAAAATTAATTAATTAAAAAAATAAAATTTTTTTAATAATAATAAAAAAGTAACATCAAAAAAAGTTTTGTTGTCCTGATCAGTGAGGGATTCATATAGATTCTAAGTATAAGCTCATTTGAACTATGTTTGAATTCATTTTCTTACCATCTTCTCATTTATCACCATCTTTAAATGTATCCAATTTTGCTTCCTTCTAGTTCTGAAGTTAAAAATCAATACTACTATTGGTAATTGAAAAGATATGTCATTCTACTTTCCTAAGATTCTCTTCATTTTTGTAACTTACTAAAACAGAATGTCCCATCTTGGCTACCACTTCAACATGTGTATTGTTTCCCATTTCCATTAAGGAAGCCTTTCCTGATGCCTCAATTCCTATGCTTCATTCCTCTTAATTATTTTCTATTTTTCTATGTGTAGATTGCTTTGTGTATGTTTGCATATTGTCTCTTAATATTGCAAGCTCCTTGAGGGTAAATTCTGTCTTTTGCTTCTTTTTATATGTCTAGAACTTAAAGCAGTGTCTAGTACAAAATAAGTACTTAATAAATGTTTACTGAATTGAATAATCTCCTTTAGGGCAGGTAATGATTTTGTTTTTAGATTAAATCTGACAAGAAACTTTCAGCATTATATGAGCTCTAGAATTAACACAGTTTTTCCAGTGAGGAACAGCATGACTTAGTATATAGAATACTTGTCTTAAAGCTGAGAAGACTTGGGTTCAAGTCCTGCCTATGACACATATTGGCTATGTGACACTAATTAAGTTACTTGACTTTTCAGTGTGTTAGGAAAACTCTTTAGGTCTTCAAATTTCAGGAAAAGCTCTGACTTGTAATAGTAGCTAATTTTTCTTTACCTGAGAATACCTTTACTTTGATGAAATTATCAATGCAGTCCATTTTCTATTTTACCACTTTTGATTGTTATTGTCATTTAAGTCTCTTTGTGACCCTGCCCATAGTTTGTTTTTTTTTTTTTTTTTTTTTTTGGCAAAGGTATTGGAATGTTTGCTATTTCCTTCTTTACTAGTGAGCAGATGTTAAATAACTTGCCTACAATGACACAGGTAGGTCATTTCTGAGGCTGGATTTGAACTCAGGCCTTTTTGACTTTAAGCCCAGTGCTTTCTCCAGTGGACCACCTAATTGCTCCTTTATCACTGTTACTAAAAGGGAAATGATGGAACCACTTGATATAACCAAAGCTATTATCTCTCTAGTTTGACTATACCACTTTTCTGCTCAAGGTCTTGGCTCCCTATTGACCCTAGTAAATTATAAACTTTTAAATAACATTTAAATACCTTTATGATTTGAATTTTTCCAATATTTATCATTTATTTCATATTAATTCTTTCACATATATCATATATGAAACAGATTGGTTTATAAAGTTCCTTAAACCAGCCATCTTTATATATAGACTATTCCAAATGATTGGCATAAACTCCCTCCTAAATTCAATTAGAATTACTTGCTTCCTTCAAAGTTTAGCTAAGGTGCATTCTTCTATAATACTCTTGGTTGTTAGGCTTATCTACTTGGTAAAATTACATTTTATTTATTCATTTATTCTTTTTACATGTTTCAACTCATCTATAGAAAACTACTACAAGGTCAGAGACTATTTTTCATTTGGTTGTTAGCTCTAGAAGCAAAATACCTATAAAATAGTAGACAGTGGTTGAATTGGCCTGAATTGAATGAATAGAAGGGAGTTTGAGGCAACATATTTTGGGGGATCATTTACATTTTTGCCATATCTAAACCATTCTAGACAAATAAATGTCTATCCTAAGTTTAAAGTTCTGCAAGAAATTATATTCCTTACCCTGTTCTGACAGGGTTTTACCTCTTTCAGTGTTTAAAAAATCTGATAGTCAAGAAATTCTTCTTTGTAACCAGTGTGTTTCTTCTAAATGCATTTTAAGGGGAAAATGTTTTATTGCTGTCTTTTTCATAAATTGCTGTTACTTTCTAATGCCCCCATTACCTTTAAAAAGTCTTCTGCATAAATGAAATAAAAGGTATTCAAGGAAACAAGCTAGCACATTGATGATTATGCTTAATATATGACTTATTAAACACCCCTCCCACTCACCCCCCACCCACTCACCTCCCCCATACATATACATACATACATATATATTTAAAGAAAGGTTTCACCATCAGTCTTCTAATTTTGAATTGAAGAATGGTTATCAATTGATCAGAATTCTGATTCTTTTTAGTATTTTTTTTGTTTATTCTTATTGTGTAAATTGTGCTTGATTCTGTCTTCTGATTTGCTTTTCATTAGTTCATAAGGTTTTTCTACATTTCTTAGAACCTTGTCTTGTTTCTTAGGACATATTATTCTTTTACATTCAGATACTATCATTTGTTTAGCTATTTTCCAATTAAGGGCACCTATTTTATTTCCTTTTTTTTTTTTGGTGGTTGTTGTTATCACTACAAAAAGTTCTGCTAAAATATTTTTGATTTATGGAAACTTTCTTTTCCATCTATGACTTCTTTGATGAGATATTTAAAATTTTTGAGAGACATTTTTTGGGTAATTTAATTATTTTACTAAAAAGGCTAGCATGTTTATTAAAAAAGGATGGTCATTTGTCCATCTCTCTAGAATCAAAGATCCCCCTACCCCATGGTGGTAGACTCACAATTTATATGGTAAAAGAGTTGGTGTTCCTGAGAATAGCAATCAACTCTGATTGGTTAGGAATTAATGAGAAAATGAATTTTACAATGAAAAGTGATGATATATAACAATGAGGTTCTTGAGGTACAAACCTTGGATTACCCAAAACTTTGTCAAAGAGACATATCACCTGTCTGACAAAAGTGAGAATTAACGCACATTTCCCCAGACTTGTTAGAGTAAACACAATGAGAAGCAATCTTCTCATTAGCCCAAGTTTAAAATTTTTTACTATTTGGTTAGATCTTGGTCTGTATAAATCATTGAGTAAGATTTTCCCCCACTAGTCAATTTCTGGATGAAGATGTAGAAAAGGAGGAAAAAAGTTGCTATTAATACAATAATTAGCTATTGAATTCAAGATAGAAATAACCATTTTTCTTTTTGGATTATATACCCAATGATTTTACTGGATCAATGATAGAAATTGTTCAGTGACTTCAGTCACTTAATACCAAATTATTTTCCAAAATGGCTGGATACATCCACAGCCTCAATTAATAGTGCAATATTTCAATTCAATTCAATAAACATTTCTTGGGCGCCAATGGGTATTGTTCCAGGCACTGAGCTGAGCATTGCGGATACAAAAAAGAAAACGGAAGATAGTTCCTGTCCTATAAATTCCAATTACAGTCTAATGGCAGAGGGAGGACAGGAGGGCAACTCACACACAGAGAAGTTAAAAGAGGTTAGGGCAGAAGAC
This sequence comes from Myrmecobius fasciatus, assembly GCA_023553655.1. NCBI lineage: Eukaryota > Metazoa > Chordata > Mammalia > Dasyuromorphia > Myrmecobiidae > Myrmecobius > Myrmecobius fasciatus. The sequence continues at coordinate 179,558 of JAJPUD010002574.1, forward strand.
TACTAGTGCAAGGGCATGATGTTTCCTGTGCAAAGGAGTCTCACCTTAGAAGATAGTTACCTGTAAGGTTCTAATGTTTAAAAAAAAAAAAAAAAAGCAAAAAAGCTTTGGGAGGAGTTTATTGTTTCAGAGTCAAAAAGACCTAGATTAAATCCTTCTTCTCATCATAATATATTACTACTCTGGAAATTCATTTAACCTCTGTGATTCTGTTATCTCATATATAGAATAAGTTTGGACTATATGGTTTTTAAATCCCTTTCTATCTCTCAATATATGATCTTATGACCATTTATAATTTATGACATTTGTCACTGTAAACTTGAAAGATATTAGAAAAAAACTTCAGAATTGTTTCATTGTGCATATTTCTTATTATTAGTGATTCAAAATATTTTTCTTAAGGTTATTGATAGTTTACTTTTTTATTTTGAAAATTGCTTGTTCATTTTCTTTGACCATTTGTTTATAAAAATTTCTTACATAATTTTGGTTGGTAAATGATTTAAAATGGTGATCTAAGTCAAATTTCTGCAACAGTTTCCTACTTAAAATAGTGGATATACTTTGGCCCTGGAATTAAAAGACCTAGTTTCAAATTTTGCTCTCTGAAGTTTACTATCCATCTGACCAAAAGTCTGTCATCATGAATATCTTAAAACATAATGCTATTATTACTGCTGGTATTTTATTTAATATTTAACATTAATATTCATTAATAATGTTGAGATTCTTTTTCTACTTTTACCACTCTCAATTTTGGATATCAAGACTATTTTTATCTTACAACAGTTTTGTAAAATTCTTCCTATATTTAATATTGCAAATTTATACTAAATTCTTTTAAATGTTTCATTCAGATAATATTTTAGTTGATTAGACTTAGATTCATTTATTTTTGTCTTTTGCAGCTTGTTTTAGGATTATTCAATCACAGTTTCTGATGTTGGCTTGTTTAGATTCTCTATTTCTTATTCTTTTATTCTGAGGCATTTTAGATTGTAATAAATGTTATTCAATTTTTACATATGTTTTCAGTTTTCTTGGAATATAATTAGGCTTGTCAGCTTCAATTTTCCTTCATTGACTCTATACTTGTTAGGAATTTATCTTTTTAGTTTTTATTTATGTAATTTCATTCTTTTTCTCACTTAAAATTTCATTAGTTTGAAGTTTGTTTATTTTTTTAGTACTTTAATATACCTTTTAATTTAATCATCTCAATAGTCATTTTGTATTTTATTTGCTATATTTCTTGATTTTCAGAATTTCTATTTTTGAGTTTTTATTTGCTGATTTTCTAGTTTCAAAGTTGCCTGCTCAATTGGTTCCTGGCTTTCTCTTTTTTGTTAATGAAAGAACTTGAATTTAATTTTTTTCTTCAGAATTACTTTGTTTCTATGCTTTGAGTTTTAGGTTGCCTCCTTTTTTTCCCTATTATTTTCTTTGATCAATAGGTTAATTCAATGTGCACTTATTTAGCTCCATACTACCTTTCAGACACTGCATTAAATCTTGAGGAAATCAAGAAAGCAAAAGATTGTCTCTATTCTCAAGTCAAGTAGGATTGTTATTTTGAGAAGGGGAGAGACATGGGCTATAGTCCTCTGAATTGCCAGTAAGAGAAAGGAAGCATATTTCATCATTTTTATTTTGGAAACAAAATTTATCATTCTATTTAATTTGAATTCAACTATCTTTGCTGTTTTCATTACTCTTCTTGCAGTTATTGTGTTCTTTGTTCTCCTAGTTCTCCTTTCTTTACTCAACATTATTTCATAAAGTTATGCTGTGTTTCTTAGAATTTTTATTATTTTTGTTGCTCTCATCATGAAAAGTATGGAATTGACTTATGGGCTATAATTTATTCAGCCATTATCTAATCTATGGGCACTGATATTTTTAGGTTTTGCTGCTAAAATGTGGTATACTACACGGCAACAACAGTACTATATGACAATTAATTCTGATGGACATGGCTCTCTTCAACAATGATATGTTTCAAACCACCTCCAATTGTTCACTGAAGAAAGCCATATACACCCAGAGAGAGGGATGCAAAATGTGGACCACAACATAACATTCTCATACTCCTTGATTGATGTTTGCTTACATTGTGTTTCCTTTATCTGATATATCGTTTGTGTAGATAAGATTTTTCTTGCACAACAATGATAAGTTTGGAAATATGTATACATATATTCGATTTGCCAATATTTTAACATAATTAACATGTAGTGGATATCCTGCCATCTAGGGAAGGGGTGGGGAAGTTGGGGAGAAAAAAAATTTGTAACGGAAAGCTATGTAAGGGTTATTGTTGAAGAATTACCCACACATATGTTATGCAAATAAAATAAAATAAAAAAAAAACAAAATAAAATAAAATAAAATTTAAAAAAATAAAATAAAATGTGGTATACTATGAAAATGTACAAATATATGTCTATTTATACATTTTCATAGCAGCACACTCACATACATATATGAAATATTAGTGTGTGTCTTTGACTCTGACTTAACTATGTCCAGTAGTATGTTGCTAAATCAAATTTTCTATTATGTTGTCTGTTTCTTTTCTTGGCAGAGGATATAGCATTTTTAACGGGGAATTTCATTTATGGAAATTAGCTCATTGAAAACCAAGTTTATTTATTAAAATGTTCTTATTGTGAGAGATTTAATGAAAATGCAATCAAAAGGCATGATGTAGGTGTGGGTGGGAAAGTAGCAATAAAAAACAGGAGATATTTTGGAGAAGTGGTGTAAATGATGTCATTAATGATGTCATACAATAATGACTGAAGAAGAAAATTGGTAAGTTAATCAATAAATATTTTTCAAGGGCCTATGTGCCAGGCATTGAACTAAAAATGGAGAATACAATAAAAGAAATTAGAGCTTTGGATAAGTCCTTGAGGAACTTGGATTGTAGTGGAAGAAGACAACACACAGAAGAAAGCTGAACATGGGGTGAGCGTGAAATGGGAGGGAGAGAAAGTATTCATGACTTGATGGTCCAGAGGAGACAGTTGAGAAATTAAAAAAAAAACATGAAACAAGAACAAGAGATAATTGATGGGCAGTCTGTTTCTTTCATTGGTATTACAATGTCAAGAGAAGTAGCAGAAACCTGGTCACATTGAGTGGATTCTTGTGGGGAGTAACATAGGATGGGCAGGCATGAATTGATATTATTTGTACTGTTTGAAGGAATGGCCACATTGATGAAATCCTCTGGAATATTAGAGGATTGTTAAAGAAAGCACAATTAAAATATAGATTTATTATCTATGAAGAAATTGCAAGTCTTCAGCATATCTTTATATAAAATAGAAGTTAATCATTCCTTTTTCCTTTACATCATTTTCACTATTAATAATCTAAGAAAGCTGAAATTTTAAGATTTTCATCTATTAGATGGAATTTTTAAAAGTAAGAACAATGAGGCCTCATGAAGCATTAGCCACTTGAAACTTTGAGAGATGTCTTCTTTTGGGGTTATCATACTACATTTTTTAAAAAAAAATTTATACTACATTTAAAAAGGTTTATTGCTACCATTTGTTTCTATATCATTATATATGACTAATTTATTAGTCATATTTGTATATAACCCAATCTTTACATCCCCATTAAGCCTTTCCTTATAACATAGGAAAATAAAGAGCAAAACCAACTAAAAAGTGACCATAACTGACAGTGTATGTGGCATTCTTCAATTGAAATTACTCACCTCTTTAGTGAAAGCAGAGTAGTGCATTTCTTCATCTTTTCTCTGGAGGTAAGATTGTTAATTGTAGTTGTATAGCATTTGGATTTTTACCTTTTTGGGAAATTCCTTTCCTATTAGAATTTTCTGTTATTGTATCACATAATGCAGTACAATTCCACTCAATTATCATATAAAGTCTCTCTATGTATAATATATAATGGCATCATCTTAATAAAAACTCTTTTTGTTATATTCCCAAGGGACTTGCATATAGTAGGTGGACTTGCAACATTCCATGTGCATCTAATTATGAATCCAAATGCTGTCCAATAGAGACACTTAGGTTTCAGAGGTTCTTGTAACAAATGACTTGAGAAAATATTCCTTTCCCTTTCCTGCCTCTTCATGCATACTCATTCTGACAGGTATCATGGGAATCACCAAGGCAGCAGATGGTCTATGCACAGTTCCCTCAAGCATAAAACAACATTTCTGCACTTGTTGTCAGGACCTTAAATTGCACACTGTTCTATCTGATTATGTTCAAACTCTAGATTGGCCGTGGGGGCTCAGATGAGAAAGATTTGCATATTATTAAGTGGGAACAAAGGCTGAATTAAAGTGGCAGAGAACTGGACTGAAATAAAATCCTAGGAAAAAGTCACACACACTAATGTTTTGCTTCTGTGTGATTTTGTTTTGCATAGAGGCAATGACCCTTAATAAAATGAAGCCATACTTGGGCAATGCAATGTCAATCAACCAAAAAAAAACACTGGGGTTTTGTTTTCTTTCCCAAATTGGGGGAAAATAACCCTGCATGAAAATCCTTAATTTTTGAATTTGGATTTGAGGTGATGTAGAGAAATGCTTAAAAAAGTTGTTCCAGTTTATGTTTACTGCTAACATTAATTTATTAGTCTCTTTATTTGGAGAAGTAATCTTGCTAAAAACATAATTTCTTGAGAGAAGTGTTTTTTTTAATGGCAGGATTAAATCTGTGAGAATTAAAAGGGATCTGCATTGAGAGGAAATAATCTATAACAAAGTTGAAAGAAAGCTTTACAGACCCAGTAGGTTTAAACAAACTGACTTAGATTTTTTTACTTTGTTCTCAGTTTTTTCCCTTTAACTTCTAATCCTCAAAAGTTATTTTGAAATAAGGTGGTATGTTAAATGCATATAGAAATTAGAAATCTGGCTCTTAAAAACATTTATTATTTTCATAATAAATGGAAATTGCAATCATTTCACTTCTGTCTGGCTCAGATTCTTCAATTGTAAATGAGGAGAATAATAGCAGCAAGGTTTTAGAGTTGTTGTGAGGTTCAAATGAGATAATGTTTATAAAGTACTTTGCAAATTTTAAAACACTACATAAATGCTAGCTATTATTATAACTATACCTTGAAAGAATAAGATTTTTATGACATTATAGTATAGAAATAATGGGAATAAGTATTATTTAAATCTAATGTACCAAATCAACCATAATCCTAATAATGCTACAGCATTGTGCTATCACAAAAATTTCAAAATCTAGCATTCATAAAGCACTAAACTATCTCTTGAAGGAAGAGTGCATAATGTTGTCAATATCCTTTAACCATCCCACAATATTCCAGACATTATTCTCAGATGTAAGTACTTGGCATAGAAATAGGATAAGCCACCAAGTGAGCTGCTACCACAATGGTAGGCATGCAGTGTTTGTTTGTTTGTTTTGAACTGCTAAATTGAATTGGAATGTTCAAAATAAAAGTGTTTTCTTCTTTTTGCTTCAGATAATTATTCTTAATGGCTAAAAAACATAAACACAAGTAATCTATTCTATGCAGATGTCATTGGCATTTTTAAAGTTATTCAATTAAGCTCCTGAACTATTCCAATAGAAACAATCCATTCAGAGAAAGTACAATCTTTTTAGAGACTAAGATTGGGATTTGTACTGTTTTGAAATATGAATATCATAGTGCCTGTTCAAAAGAGTCTCAGTCAAAAGTAATTTGTTAAGAACCTATTATGTAACAGATATTGTGCTGAGAATACAAAGACAAACAAAAGAAAAAAAAACAAAATAAAACAGTCTTTCCTCTCATGAAATTCATAGTCTAATAGATTCCTTCTTTAAAATTATGGGAGTTTTCCATAAGTTAGCCATCACAACCCCTTTTATTTTCCAAGAATAAATGATCCTACATTGATTGTTTTTCATGAAAACAAATAGTGACACTTCTGAAATGTGTTCCCAGAAAGTATAATAACTACTGTAAATGTAAAAAGGGAGGCAAATTAACTACCTTATTCTTTGCAATGTACATGATGGTACCTATAAGAGTGACAATAGCATTGAATGTCTTTTCTCTCCTACTTTGTAATGTAGCTCCATTTAATATCATCAGAAAGGTTTTTTCTACAAGGAAATCACACAAATTAAGAGTTGGGCTGCAAATATAAACAAAGAGAGAAACAAAAGAGGTCAAGGTCTCCCATTAAACATACTCCTCCATGAACATACCATGATTAATGGTTTTATTACTTAAATTTGTGTGTGTATGTGTGTTTTGTTTTCTATTTACAGGATATTTCTATTTACAGGGATAGACCTGGAGTGCATTTTGAGAATTGTAAAAGTTTAAACTGGAAAAAAAAGCTTGAGTACAAAGAAATCATTTTGTAACTGAGAAAATGGAAACTAAGATAAGTGAAATTAATTGCCTAGGAGCACAGTGAATGGTAGAACTGGGAAAGAACCGCAAGTTCCATCAGTCTTAATGTAGTATTCTTTGAGTTATATCACATAGTTTCTTAGCTATCTTAATGCTTCATCATTCCTTCCCCTTTAGTTTCAAATCAGATCTACATCAATGCTAGGAAAAATTAAAAAAAATCACTAATTGCAGAGTAATGAAGTATTGTTAGTTACTAAAATAGTCTTAAATGTGGAACTTTGGTAAAAAGTTTTTTTTAAAGTCTGTCTCAACATGTATTCAATGAAATAGTTCACCTTAGTTTACCTAAAGTCTTTTTTAGGTCTGATATTCTGTAATCCTGTATATACAAAGTCTAGTTGAAATCACATAATTACTTAACTTTGTCCAGGTCTTATTCTTCCTTCTTTTTCCTCCTTCCTCCTTTCAAAATTCTGGCACTTTAAAACTATAATTAGGGGCCGCTAGGTGGTATAGTAGATAAAATACCAGTCCTGAAGTCAGGAGGACCTGAGTTCTAATCTGGTCTCAGACACTTAATACTTCCTGGCTGTGTGACTCTTGGCAAGTCGATTAACCCCAATTGTCTCAGTCAAAAAACAAAACAAAACAGAAAAAAAAAAAAAAAAAAAACCATAATTAAACTAAACCCATTTTAACACATGAACTTATTCCATTAATGAACAGAACACAATTTTGACACTTTTTGACTAACAATGGAATTAACAAATAGAAAGAAGTAAAAATTATCATTCATCATACATTCATGCAGTAAAGACTTATCAATGTGAAATTCCTGGACAATAGGGCTTTTTGGTTAAATGAACTGAGAAGAGCTTCAAGAGAAAAGCTGAAAAAATTGAAAAGAAAGTCAAGGTCAGATTCACAATGTATACCCTTACATAAATAACAGAATGAGACTGGGAAAGGATGGTTGGATATTTAGGGGAAGAAAAAGGAAGAAATATTTTCATGAAAACCCAGGGATGAGAGCATATACAGGAGAAAGGTGGAATCAACTGCCTCAGATGTTACAGAACATTAAGAAAGCAGAGGACTAGAAAAGACCATTGGATTTAGTAGTTAAGAGAGAGCAGTTCAATCAAGTAGTGGAACCCCAAACCAGATTGCAAAGATGGGGGAAGCATTTACTAAGGATCAGCTATGTGCTAGACACTATGTTAAGGATTTTACAAATCTTTTCTCATTTGATTAGTAAAATAACTTGGGAAGTAGATGCTTTTATTATTTTTACTTAACAGTTTAAAAAAGTCCTGAGGCATATAGAGATTGTGACTTGCCTAGTTACATAAACTAGTGAGTATTTGAGGAGAGATTTGAACTCAGGTTTTCTAGATTTAAGGCTTAGCTGTCTTCACTGTGCTGCCTAGCTGAAAAATTAATTGGACATAAGGAAATGGAGCTAATGATTATGGATCACCTTTTCTAGGAATTTGGAGGAGAGAAAGGGAGGAGAAATAAAGCAGGAAATCTTAAAAGAATGACAGAATTAAGTGTAAGGTATTGTGGTTTGTTTGTTTGTTTGTTTGTTTTTTAGGTAGGGAGAAGCCCTGTCTTTTTTACTTTATATGGAAGGGACTAATGAAAAAGAGAGATTAAAGATGAATGAAAGAGGTCTAAAGGAACAAGTTTTCAAACGAGAGATGAAGGATTAATAAGATTAAGCATACAACTGAAAGTGGTAATATTGGCAATGAGAAGGTCAACTCTTCCTTTATATTGTCCCAAATGAAAGAAAATTGAATGTAGAAGAGGAGTTTTGAATGGGATATACTAAGATAGGCTGGAAAAGAAAAGAAAGTTCAGGTAAGATCTTTATTTTCAATAAGACACAGGAGTTTTCAAAGGATCATGGAGTAGGTGATTCAGGAATCTAAGAGAAACAAAATGCTTTGTAATAGAATGTAATATAACATGAATCAGGAAACAAATAATGTAATAGAGCATCAATCAGGAAAAAGTAAAAATGATTGTATTGCTAAAAAATTGTATGAGTTGATATTAGATTATATAAATTTATAGTGATTTTCCCTAGAAGCATTCAGCAGTATGTGATTAGGAATGGAAAAGAAACAGTAAAATAATCCAGCTTGGGTTTTGGTTGGCAGCAGATTAAAGGGACAAGAGATTCAAAGCCAGCTAACAATGTGTTGGATTAATTACTAAATCAAGCCTGTAAAGGGAGAGAAGGAAAGTATGATTGGAATGACAGGCTGGGAGAACAAAGAGAAGCAGAAGGATTGAAAGGTAGCATAAGCACGAGGAACAAGTTTAGGAGAATGATGCAGAATGAGAGAATGGATAGGAATTTTTGATAATATGGGAATTTCAGGATTCTTGACCACAAAGTTGGAAAAATTTAAATGCTGGTTAGATCATGGTTATGACCATCTTCATGCATGGCTGAAGTAGAATTAAGTTGAAGGTGATGGGAGCTTAAAAGGTTGATGAATTCAAAGGACAGGATACACCAGTGGATGGCAACATTTAAATTAAAGTCTCCCATTGTGAAAACAGAGGCTAAGATGGAGAAGAAAGGTGAATAAAGCATGGAATTTGACTCTTGATATTTGTAGATGACTATGACAGTGAGTTAGACTTGTTCATAGTGATAGAAGAAGAGAATCTCTAAGGAAGAGAGATTGCTAAGTGATGATGGCAAAGGAAGGGTCTGGAAGTAGAAATGAAGAGCATAATTTCTATCAGCTCTAAATGATCAAGATAACATGAAGAGATAATATTTACAGTAAATCAGAGTTTGTTGACAATTGATTAAGATCACAGAGAATATAACAGAATGGGAACAAAGAGGATAATGTAGACTCTGAAGGGTATAATTTATGTATATAGGGATGAGCATATAGAGAAAGCGTAGGATGGGGAAAGAACATTGTTTCTAAAGCATGGTGATTAAGAGACAGGGAATGCTGGGACTTTTCCTGGTATTCTTGGGGAATGGCTAAATAATCATATAATGGGGTCACCCACCCTTAGGATTCTGTGATTATTGAGCATAGAGACAGTGAGATTTCTTATTACCTCTGATCCCCAGTGTTTTGAGATCTATTGGAATTCTGGATTTACAAATATAATGTAATGAAATTATAGAAATATGATGTAATGGTTAAGAACCTGTAGATTGAGCTGAATTCAAGCTTGAACCCATTCTGAAGTTATATCCAAAGATAAGACTAACCAATTCCAGCTTCTTTAATCGATGGCAATGACTATGACATGAGCTGAAGTCTCTTCATTATCCTGGTTCCCCATACTCTCAGAACTCTAATTTTTCATTTTTTCCTTAAAATGTGAGTCCCAGAACTGAGCAAAATATTTCATGTGGTATGACCTGGTAGACTAACAACTTCCCAAACTGAACACATGATTTTTTTAAAAATTCAGTCTAGGACTGAAATGACTTTCTTAGGCATAATATCACAGATAATTCATATTTAGGGTATCCCCAATTTGGAATTGTAATTTCTTGAATATAAGGAAACCTTGATTAGAAATTTCTTTCAGTGACATAGATCAGCTAGTCATTTATAACTTGCACTCTTATAGAGCTATTAGGACACTGAAAGGTTAAGTAACTTATTCATGATGATGAATTAGTTTATAGAGAGCAAGGTGTCTAGGGAACAGAGTAATAATAATGATCATAATAACAATAACACATTTATGTTACCAAGTATTTTCTCATACATTATCTCATTTGATCCTCAATGCAATATCTATGGCTTTGAAAATGTGTTGTGGGAATTGATACATATGACAAGAAAAGAAAAATGAACAATGGGAGGGAAGAAGTTTTTATGTGGAATCAGACACTGAATGCAGAGGAAGTGTTTCTGGATTATTCCTAAAAAAAGAAAGACAGTGCTTTTGGCACATGTTAGTTATGTAACCATTTTATCAGGAGGTTAGATGACATTTTTGAACTTAAATTTTTGGGTCTGGATTTTGTGAAAATTTCTGGAAGAAATAAGCCAAAGGGAGAATCCATTCTCTATACTATAGGATCCTTACTCTTGGCCATTCTTTTAGTCTTATCTACATAGTTCTGGTTGTTTGAATTAGAATAGATACTCCTTCAGGAACTCCATATCCCCTTCCCACTTCTTCAAGATGGATGAGACAGTTTGAATTTAGAACAGGACTGTGGTTTTAGAAAAAATGTCTTCTCCAAATTCCCCTGGGACAATGTATATTTATTTAGTGTATACCATGGGAATTTATTATAAATTGGAACTCATCAGTAGGTCTGATGTGCTTCTTCCAAGGAATTTATGTTTTCATCTGTTCTTAATGAGTGACATAGGAATTTTCCCCCAATACAGAAATACTTCTACTTCCCCATGAATATTTTCAGCTTCTCCATGAAGTTATTCAACAGTCAACTTAGAATTTAAAAGATGTAAAGTGTATGTTTGCATCAATGTCATTGTCAATGTATGTTGGGATCTTCTTGACAATGACTTCCACTGCTAGGACCAGGGAATTTTTTTTTATCATTGTGAAACTCTGTAATTTACACTTCGTTAAAATCATAAAATAGGAATTTTAAAATGATTATCATCATAACAGAAAAAATCATCACTCTTCAAGTTCTTAAATTATTTTCAGTATGAACTTTGCTTAAATGGATAAGGATGTGTTAGAAACCTTTTGACATGATTTTGGATGGTATCTATATTGCTAATTAAAACAGACTAATGTCTATGGATTCAGAAAACAAAAGTTACAATAAATTCTACTAATGTTGTGCCAAAATTTTATGTTTTTGGCTGACAGTAACTAAGCAAATGGCCAATTACAATCTTGTCTTTGCTGTGTTGCACCAAATGACAAAGCATAAAATTGCCTAGCTTATATGCTACAAATATCCAAAGGCCACCCATGAAAAAAGTAAGTTTAAGACACAGAAGCAGAATAATAATGATTGTTAGCTAGTTTCATAAAGGTAGCATTTTTATCAGATTTATTAACATCTTCCTGATATATCTGAGTGTGAACCTTTGGCTGATGTTGAATATACAGGATACGAGTTCATCCTGTAGAATTATAATTGCATTTCTACAGCTAGCTATAGTTTCTCTAAAAGTGTTTCTAACAATAACAGTATTTAATATACCCCAAGAAGCAAGAAAAATATGAGATCTTTTTATAGGATTTTATTTTTCCAAATATCAGCAAAATTTTCAACACTAACCTTTGCAAAACTCTGTGTTCCAATTTTTTCTCCTTCCATATCTCCCTCTCTCATTCCATGACAGCAAGTATAAATCTAAACATATGTCCATATTCATCACGCTACACAAAAAAATCAGATCAAGTGAAGAAAAAATATGAAAAAAAAACATCAACAAGCAAACAACTACAACAACAAAAGTGAAAATACTATGCTTTGATCCACATTCAGTCTCTGTAGTTCTCTCTTTGGATGTAGATAGCATTTTCCAACACAATTCTATTGAAATTGCCTTGAGTCAGAGAGATACTATGACAGTTAGTGCAGTTTTAAATTTTAGTTAGCTTAAAATTGCACTAACTTTTGGCATTACTCATATAAATACAAATAGAATTTAAAAGTGATTACTCTGAGATATGGCCAAAATTGGAAAATAAATATTATTTGTTTTTTAGGATGCATTCCAATTCATCTGTACAGAAATTTAGGTCTTAAAAATACTTCACGGGGTAGAACCAAGATGGGGTAGTGAACCCACGACTCTCTGTGTCCTCCTCTGACCTTCTTTCAAATCAACAGCAGATTAAGCCTCTGAACTGATTTTAAGTCAAAGAACCCAGAAATATTTGGACTACAAAACATTCCTTGCAGAAGTTACCTTTGCAGAGCTTCATAGCAGGTCTGTTTCAGTTAGGCAGGGGGTTGAGCAGTTAGCTGGGTGCAGGTCCAGAAGATAGGGCAGGAAGCCGGGTGAGGCTCAGCGTGGCAGAAACTCTAAACACCTGGGGAGTCTATCTGAGGCTCTTGGGACACTCAGCCGTGATTGTGGGCAGGTGCTCTGGCACCTTGTAAAAGGTAACCCATTGCAAACATAAATGTCCCAGCACCGGAATTCAATCAGCTGAATTGATCCAGGGCAAATTACCATAACCTCTGCTTCTCTGCTTTGCACAGACCCCAAGCTTCTTAAAAAATGAGTCAGAAACAGGATAGGGCTCTCACCCTAGACAGCTTTTATGGAGAGAAAGAAGGGACTCCAGACTCTGAGGTTCCTATAGGCAAAGCAACTTCAGAGAAAGCCACCAAGGGAGACATGACCTGGACCCCCTTTCACAAGGCCTTCCTGGAAGATTGCATAAAGTATCTCAAAAGAGAGCTAGATGATAAATAGGGAAATGAACTAAGATCAGTTCAAGAAGCCCTCCAAAAGAGATATGATAAAGACAACAATTTACTGAAAAACAAATTTGGTGAAGTGGAAAAAGTATGCAGTGAACAAATTGGCCAGTTACAAAAGGAACTAAAAAAGGTAACTGAAGAAAATAATACATTAAAAATTAGAATGGAACAAATGGAAGTGAATGACTCAATAAGACTTTAAGAATCAAACCAAAACAAAAAAATGAAAAAATAGAAGAAAATATGAAATATCCCCTAGGAAAAACAACTGACTTGGAAAATAGATCTAGGAGAGACAATCTAAGGATTATTGGACTTCCTGAAAGCCATGATGAAAAAAAAAAGAATCTAAACACTATCATTCAGGAAATCTTGAACGAAAACTGCCCTGATGTTTTAGAATCAGAAGGCAAAATCACCATCAAAAGAATTCACTGATTACCTCCTGAAAGAGACCCTAAAATTAAATCACCAAGGAATATTGTGGCTCAATTTCAGGACTATTGCACCAAGGAAAAGATATTGCTAGCAGCTAGAAAGAAACAATTCAAATACTGAGGAACTGTAATTAGAATCACACAAGATCTGTCAGCCTCCACATTGAAGGATTGAAGGGCCTGGAACCAGATATTGCAAAAGGCAAAGGAATTTGGATTATAGCCAAGAATAACAACCAGCTAGAATGAGCATTATTTTCCAGGGAAGAAGATGGAAATTTAATGATATAGGGGAATTTCACCTATTTCTAATGAAAAGACCAGATCTGAACAAAAAATTTGACCTCCAAACACAGAACTCAAGAGAAGCATAAAAAGGTAAAAAGGAAAGAACTCTTGAGAACTATATTACAACTATGGGAATACTTAAAGATTGGGGGTATAATTTGATGTTATTTTGATAATATGAAAAAGAAAACAAGAGGTGGAAAGGCTATCACACTGGGAAAAAGAGGGAAAAAGTGGTAAAATAAAGTATTAAAAAAGGAGGCAAAAATAAGGTAAAATCTCATGAAGAGGCAAAGAAAACCCAGTATAATTGAGGGAAAGAAGGGAGGAAGATGAGCACTGTGTAAATCTTACTCTCATCAGATTGGGCTCTAAAAGAATATATCAGACACATTTGATTTCACAGAGAAACTTTTCCTTCCTTTCATGGAAGTGGGAGGGAAATGAGGAAAAGAAAGTGATAGACTAATAGAAGGGAAAATAGAAGAATCAGGGGAAAGGAGTTAAAAGAGGGGGAGGGTCTCTAAAAGGGGGAGGACTGTTTGGGGGAGGTGGTCACCAAAAGCAAAATACTGGGAAGGGGGGAGGGGAGAAAGGGGAAAGGAAAGAGAAAAACATAAATAAGATGGCAGGAAATACAGAATTAGTTATTTGAATTGTGAATGTGAATGGGATGAACTCTCCCATAAATTGGAAGCGAATAGCAGACTGGATTAAAAACCAGAATCCCACAATATGTTGTTTACAAGAAACATATTTAAAACATAGAGACACATACAGTGTGAAAGTAAAAGGCTGGAGCAGAATCTATTATGCTTCAGGTGAACAAAAAAAAAAGCAGGAGTAGCAATCCTGATCTCAGATCAAGTAAAAGCAAAGATACATTTAATCAAAAGAGATAAAGAAGGAAACTATATTTTATTAAAAGGTACCATAGATAATGAAGCAGTATCAATACTAAATATATATGCACCACGTGGTATAGCATCCAAATTCCTAGAGGAGAAATTAAGAAAGATGCAAGAAGAAATAGACAGCAAAACTATACTAGAGGGGGATCTCAACCTTGCTCTCTCAGAATTAGATAAATCACACCACAAAATAAATAAGAAAGAAATTAGGGAGGTAAACAAATTGCTAGAAAAGTTAGGTATGGTAGATCTTTGGAGAAAATTGAATGGAGACAGTAGGGAGTTTACTTTTTTCTCTGCCTTTCATGGAACTTATACAAAAATTGAGCATGTGTTAGGGCATAAAAACCTCCAAATCAAATGCAGAAAGGCAGAAATAGTAAATGCATCTTTTTCAGATCATGATGCAATAAAAATCACATGCAATATAAGGTCAGGAGAAAATAGACCAAAAGTTAATTGGAAATTAAATAATTTAATCCTGAAGAATGAATGCGTGAAAGAACAAATCATAGACACAATCCATAATTTCATCCAAGAGAATGACAATAATGAGACAACATACCAAAATTTGTGGGATTCGGCCAAAGCGGTTATCTAACTCTAGATATATTTCTAGATGCTTACTTGCATAAAATACAGAAAGAGAAGATCAATGAATTGGGCTTACTATTAAAAAAAAAACTAGAAAAAGAAAAAAATAAAAACCCTGAATTAAATACCAAATTGGAAATTCTA
This sequence comes from Myrmecobius fasciatus, assembly GCA_023553655.1. Classification (NCBI taxonomy): domain Eukaryota; kingdom Metazoa; phylum Chordata; class Mammalia; order Dasyuromorphia; family Myrmecobiidae; genus Myrmecobius; species Myrmecobius fasciatus. Next base: position 194,749 of record JAJPUD010002574.1, read on the forward strand.
AAAATAAAGGGGGAGATTAATAAAATTGAAAATAAGAAAACTAAACTATTGGATTAATAAATAAAACTGAGTTGGTTTTATGAAAAAAAAAACAACAAAATAGATAAGCCTTTAGTTAATTTGATTAGAAAAAGGAAAGAGGAAAATCCAATTGTTAGTCTAAAAAATGATAAGGGAGAACTTTCTTCCAATGAAGAGGAAATTAGAGTAATAATTAGGAGTTACTTTGCTCAACTTTATGCCAATAAATTTGATAATCTAAATGAAATGGAGGAATATCTACGAAAATATAGATTGCCCAGGTTAACAGAAGAGGAAATAAATTATTTAAATAGCCCCATTTTAGAAAAAAGAAATAAAACAAGTTATTTATCAAATCCCTAAGAAAAAATCTCCAGGGCCAGATGGATTTACATGTGAATTCTACCAAACATTCAAAGAACAATTAATTCCAATACTATATAAACTATTTGAAACGATAGGGAAAGAAGGTATATTAGAAAATTCCTTCTATGATACAGATATGGTGCTCATAGCTAAACCAGGTAGGGTGAAAACAGAGAAAGAAAATTATAGACCAATTTCCCTAATGACTATTGATGCAAAATTTTTAAATATTAGAAATAAGATTACAGAAAACCATCCCCAGGATAGTATACTATGACCAAATAGGATTTATACCAGGAATGCAGGGCTGGTTCAACATTAGGAAAACTATCAGCATAATCAATTATATTAATAACCAAACTGAAAAAAATCATATGATTATCTCAATAGATGCAGAAAAAGCATTTGATAAACTCCAACACCCATTCCTATTAAAAATACTAGAATATAGGAATAAATGGGATTTTCCTTAAAATGATTAGTAGTTTCTACTTAAAACCATCAGCAAGCATCGTATGTAATGGAGTCAAACTAAAACCATTCCCAATAAGATCAGGAGTGAAACAAGGCTGCCCACTGTCACCATTACTATTTAATATTGTATTAGAAATGTTAGCTTTGGCAGTAAGAGAAGAAAAAGAGATTAAAGGAATTTGTGTAGGTAATGAGGAAACCAAATTATCACTCTTTGTAGATGACATGATGGTATACTTAGAGAACCCTAGAGACTCAACTAAAAAACTACTAGAAACAATTCACAACTTTAGCAAAGTTGCAGAATACAAAATAAATCCACATAAATCATCAGCATTTTTATATATTACCAACAAAGTTAAACAGCAAGAGATACAAAAAGAAATTCCATTAAAAATAACAGAGGGTAGTATAAAATATTTGGGAATCAATCTGCCAAGGAAAAGTCAGGAACTATACAAACTAAACTACAAAACAATTTGCACACAAACAAAATCAGAGCTAGTCAATTGGAAAAACATCAAGTACTTATGGGTAGTCTGAGTGAATATGATAAAAATGACAATACTACCCAAATTAATTTACTTATTTAGTGCCATACCAAACTCTTGGGAAATTATTTTACAGATCTAGATAAAAATAGTAGCAAAGTTCATTTGGAAGAACAAAAGGTCAAGAATTTCAAGGGAATTAATGAAAAAAAAAAGACTGATGAAGGTGCCCTTGCTGTACCAGATCTAAAACTATATTATAAAGAAGCGGTCATCAAAACCATTTGGCACTGGCTAAGAAATAGAACAGTCGATCAGTGGCATAGGATAGGAACACAGGACAAACTAGGCAATAACTATAGCAATTTAGTGTTTGATAAACCCAAAGACCCCAGCTTTTGGGATTAGTACTCACTCTGACAAAAACTGCTGGGAAAATTAGAAACTAGTGTGGAAGAAATTAGGTCTTGACTCACACCTAACATCACATACCAAGATAAGATCTAAATGGATTCATTATTTAGACATAAAGAGCGATATTATAAGCCAATTAGAGGAACATAGGATAGTTTACCTCTCAGACCTGTGGAGATGGAATAAATTTATGTCCAAAGGAGAATCGGAACTCTTAATTGAACACCAGATAGATACTTTTGACTATATTAAGTTAAAAAGTTTTTGTATAAACAAAACTAATGCAGACAAGATTAGGAGGGAAGCAATAAATTGGGAAATCTTTACGTTTAAGGGTTCTGATAAAGGCCTCATTTCTTCTTTTTTTTATGAAAGCTTTTTATTTGCATAACATATGTATGGGTAGCTCCTTAGCATTGATCTTTACAAAGCTTTCTGTTATAAGTTTTCCCCCCAGTCCCCTCCCCTCCCCTATATGGCAGGAAGTCCACTACATGTTAATTATGTTAAAATACTTGTCAAGTTGAATATATGTATACATATTTCCACCCTTATCATTGTTGTGCAAGAAAAATCATATCTACAAGAAAAAAAAAATCAGAGAAAGGAAATACAATGCAAGCAAACATCAATAGAAAGCATGAAAATGTTATGTTGTGGTCCACATTTCATATCCCTCTCTCTGGGTGTGTATAGCTTTCTTCACTGAACAATTGGAACTGGTTTGAGACATTTCATTGCTGAAGAGAGCCATGTCCATCAGAATTGATCATCATATAGTATTGTTGCTGTGTGTAATGATCTGGTTCTGCTCATTTCACTCAGCATCAGTTCATGCAAGTCTTTCCAGGCCTCTCTGAAATCGTCTTGCTGGTCGTTTCTTATAGAACAATAATATTCCATAACATTCATATACCATAATTTATTCAGCCATTCTCCAATTGATGGGCATCCATTCAGTTTTCAGTTTCTAGCCACTACAAAAAGGGCTGCCACAAACATTTTTGCACATGTGGGTAAAAGCTTCATTTCTAAAATATATAGAGAATTTTCTCATATTTGTAAGAATTCAAGCCAGTCTCCAATAGATAAATGGTCAAATGATATGAATAGACAATTTCAGATGGTGAAATTAAAAGCATTTTTAGTCATATGAACAGGTGCTCCAAATCACTATTGATCAGAGAAATGCAAATTAAGACAATTCTGAGATACCACTACACACCTGTCAAATTGGGTAAAATGACAAGGAAAAGATAATGTTGGAGGGAATGTGGGAAAACTGGGGCACTGATACATTGTTGGTGGAACTGTGAAGGGATCCAACCATTCTGGAGAACAATTTGGAGCTATGCTCAAAAAGCTATGAAACTGTGCATATCCTTTGACCCAGCAGTGTTTCTATTGGGCTTATATCCCAAAGAGTTCTTAAAGGAAGGAAAGGGTCCCACATGTGCAAAAATGTTTGTGGCAGCCCTTTTTGTAGTGGCAAGGAACTGGAAACTGAATGGATGCCCATCAATTGGAGAATGGCTGAACAAATTATAGTATATGAATATTATGGAATATTATTGTTCTGTAAGAAACAACCAGTAGGATGATTTGAGAGAGGCTTGGAGAGACTTGCATGAACTGATGCTGAGCGAAATGAGCAGAACCAGGAGATCATTATATACAGCAACAACAATACTATATGATGATCAATTTTGATGGACATGGCTCTCTTCAACAATGAAATGTTTCAAACCACTTCCAATTGTTCAGTGAAGAAAGCCATATAGACCCAGAAAGAGGGATATGAATGTGAACCACAACATAACATTTTCATGCTCTCTATTGATATTTGTTTTCATTGTGTTTCCTTTCTCAGATTTTTTTTTCTCTTGTAGACACGATTTTTCTTGCACAGCAAGATAAGTGTGGAAATATGTATACATATATATTGTATTTATCAAGTATTTTAACATAATTAACATGTAGTTGACTTCCTGAAATCTAGGGGAGGGGAGTGGACTAGAGGGGACTTACAGAAAGCTTTGTAAAGGTCAGTGTTGAAGAACTACCCATACATATGTTTTGCAAATAAAAAGCTTTAAAAAAATGCTTCATTGGGGCAGCTAGGTGGTGCAGTAGATAGAGCACTAGCCCTTAAGTCAGGAGGACCTGAGTTCAAATGTGATCTCAGACACTTAAGGCTTCCTAGCTGTGTGACCCTGGGCAAGTCACTTAACCTTAGTTGCCTCAGGGAAAAAAAAGTTTCCTCTCCTGAGGATGAATTCCAGCTTTCCTTTTTACCATAACATGTTACATTGGTGGTGGGTTCTTTCTTCTTTGCTGGTTCATTTTTTAAAAATAAGAGATATTAATGTAAGCACCTCTAATCATATGGTGGGGCATGGTGCCTCAATCTTCCTTCAGCTCTTCACTCTGACCAGGAACCCCAAACCAAGAGCTCTACCCTCCTGCAAGTACTCATAGCCAGCAATGGCCCTGCCCCATTGTCTCTGTTCTTATCAGATGCTGGTTCCTTCTCATCCAGGCCACATCTCAGCAGCACAGCTGGGCTCAGAGTTCCCAGTCAACTAAGGTTCACTCAGTCTGCCAGGACTCAAACCCTTCCCTGAAGAAATAGTGCAGGAGGTGAAAGTTTCTGGTTTTTCCTGAGGCTGTAGTCACAATCAGATAGCCAGAGGAATCCCCACTTGACATTTCTGAGAAGCTAGCCCAGAGATATTTGCACTTCAGACAGGTTAATCCCCATTCCATGGCCTTTATTTAGATCTTCTCAGATTGTATCTGGAGGACCCCAGTTTTTCTCCAAGTCTTCTTGATTTTTCACAAGTCTATGTTAGCCCTTAGGTGCAAATTTGTTCTATTTGTGGGGAAATTGGGAGTGCTTGAAATTTGTCAATATACTCCACCATCTTCCCCTTCTCTTTATTCTTTAATGCACTAATTTATATTATATTTATTGTGCATGTTTTATTATCCTTTCTACATTGTGAAGTTCATTTAGTATATGGTTAATAAATGTTTGTTGAGTTGAATTATTTATTTGTTCATTGTCCTTAGTACCTAAAATTGCCCATTACACTTTGTAGATACAGAAGAAATGTTCACTGAATATTGACTATTAAAATAAAATTTCATGTTTCACTATCTTTCTATGATAGATATGAAATATCCTGAGAATCTATGACTTTGGAATTAATATTTTGATGCTAGTACACAACATCCTCAGTCTTTTCCCAGAAAAGATATTGGCAGAAATAAAAATACCATTTCTTCATAGCTTATACAATTAATGTTCACAGGCCTTGCACAGTTTATACTGGATGCAATAATTCAGGTATCATATGCACACACACACACACATCTTTCTCCCTTCCCACTCACATACCCACACCCAAACCCACCCCCATACAACCCCTCTTCTCCCCAGAGAAGAACATTCGCATTAGCGAGCACTTGGGCAAAGGTGATGTCTGTAAGTTGTAAATACCACCACACAGGAAGCTGTCTTGAAATAAATCTCCAAAATTGATATTCTAAGAAATCATATGAAAACTTACATTAGGATAACTTTGGTGACAAAGTGCAATAATTCTGTAAGTATTTGCAATGTGGGGAAAATCCCAGTGTTGGACCTCTTCAAGCAACATAGGTGATACTTGTTTATACCTTAATGAAGAGTAATTTTCTGAGGCACAATAAAGCTTAAGTGATTTTCCATGGTCACAAGGCTTATAAGTGTCAAAAATGAGACTGAACCAAGATCTTACTAAGCACAGGTTTGTACTCTACTTACTTTACCAAGTGACTTCTTTATTAATATTGCCAACATCTAAATATTCTTCAGTTAGCAAGTGTTCTACACAAATAGTTTGATATTCTATGAATAAATTTAAATTTTCACCAAATGACATGCTTCGTATTGTAAACTAAAACACCATCCTTTCCCCAAAGCAACAAGGCTGTAGGCAAAATATGACAATCGCCCCATTTTTTTTCAGTAAGAAACTTAACCCCAAATTAATTAATGTGTCACATCAAACCAGAAAGTAATTAAGATGACATGCCCCAATCAAATCCCTTTATACCTCAGCAGAATAAAATGCAAGTACTTGAAAGATCCTACTCTTCAGACCTTGGAATAATCAGTGAGATGTAAAGACATAAAGCAGCCAAAATGATCTTTCATTTTTTAAAATAAAAATTCTTATTGAATTCTTTTTTTCTCCGTATCCTTTCCCTTTCCGTTGTTACAAAGTCATCCCTTGTTACAAATAAAAAAAAATAAAGTAAGAGTAGAAAACAAAGTAATTCAGCAAAATTGACCAATATACCAAATGAATCTAGCAGTCTATATACATTGTTCCACACATGTGGTTCGCTACTCATATGTCAATCAGTCAATAATTATTTATTAGTATCTCCTTGCCCTCAAGGAGTTCACAAACTAAGGGAAAGGCAATAAGCACAAACACAGAAATACATACCCACACTCTTTCTTATACACACACATATAAAATACATTAAGATAAGCAGGAAATACCCATACTCTCTCTCTCACACACATATATAGGATAAGTAGGAAATAATTGAAACCGGAGGCAATATAATCAGGGAGGGGTAATATAATCAGAAGAGGGGATTTTGAACTTAAAGGAAATTAAAGAAGCCAATAGATAGAGATGAAGAAGGAGAGCATTCCAGGTAAGGAGGAAATCTGGAGAAAATGAACTTCTTCAAAGAAGTAGCAATGCAGGGCTTTGATTTCAATAATTTCCCCCCCCTTGATTTTCATTTGGATAATTCTCCATAGGGCAAGCAGACACAACCATTTACCTTTATTATAAATATTGCAATCTTTAGGGCAAATAGTGATTTGCAAAAGGACATGAAAGTGGACAAATTGTCCTTCAATGTATCATTTATCCTCCATGGTGTAATGCCTTTTAGCTTTGTGGGTATAGATTATCTTTGTGACCCAGAAGGCTAGCATCAAGAAAAATCTTAACTATCAAAGTAGATGTTTAAATTCCTTACCTATATTTCTTTGGCATTTCCTTGGACCGAGGTTCCAACTGCATTTTTTATTCCACAGCTAGGATATTTCTGTGATTCTAATGGACTTCTCACAGTTGTTGCCTCAGGTAATATTTTATCAGGAAGAATGTATCTGGTGAGGGTACATATGATGTCATTCCTAGTTGGGAGGTTCTGGTCACTGAGTCAAGTAAACTAAATAGGAAAAAAAGGTTGGGGAAAAAGGGATGGAAAATATAATTACAATGACTACCATGGGGGGAAAAAAAACAGCAAGTGGACTTTCTTGTGTGTTTTTGGCTCCCTGGGATGGCCTCATAAAATATATGCCATTTTGTGATTATTTCAAAGGAACAATAGTTACAAAATATCTTTTAAAGCTATTTAAGTACAATGCAATAGTACAAACCACACATTCAGAGGTAGAAAACACTGAGTAATGAAAGTTGTGCTCCAAACAGGAGCTTGTCAAAAGAAAATAGAAAACCTTCTTTAGTCATTTCAAAGAACAAAATGTAGCTTTTTCTTTTTTCACTTCTTTTTTGATTGTTGAGAAAGCCAAAGAAATAGCACCAATGATGAAAAAAAATGCAAGAAATAGTTACCAATAATCATTCATATCACCAATAGATAAATATTTGTAAAGACTATAAGGAAGAGGGGAAATGGAGGTAATGCAGAGAGGAGAATGTCTAGTAAAAGGTTTAATAGGTGACGGTGGATAGAGGACAAGGCCTAAAGTGAGAAAGATCACTTTCCTGAGTTCAAATCTGACCTCAGATACTTAATAGCTGCATGATCCTGGACAAGTCCTTTAACTATGTTTACCTTAGTTTACTCATCTATAAAATGAACTGGAGAAGGAAATGACAAACTGATATTTTTGTCAAAAAACAACAACAAAACCCAAATGGGTTGCAAAAAGTTGGACGTTACTCAAAAGAATTCCTCTGTTTTTTTATCTTTCCTACTAACTCACATTTCTTGAACCCACCACTTCTCCCACCTTCATTTCTCTTGAGGTCATCCCCATTTTCCCAATTTTTCTAACTCCACAATTTATTCCTTCTCCCTCATATCATTGCACAAAAGCAGTCAGATGATAAATTCTGTCAATTCTATTTTTTGCAATATTTTTCCTCTCCATTCATCATTTACTATTTTCTCATATTGCTATTCAACTGAATTTAATATCCTCCTCTCACTCCACCACCATTTGTGAAATTGAGGAAAAAGATTATTTTTCCTTTTCACAGAGTCACAGTTTTAGAACTGCATAGGACTTTTGAGATAATTTACCACAATCTCTTTATTTTTATAGACAAGGAAACTAAAGTACAAAAAGTTTATAACATTTTAATAGTATTAAACAAGTTAGAGGAAGAGTCAAGAATATCATGTTGATATTTTGACTCCCAACTTAGTTTGAGAGTCAATACAGCATGATATATTCTGGTATGAAGATTTACTCCACATTTCAGTATAAAATTTGTACAATATAATGGTGCATCTATTTGAGAACATGTGACTGATTTTAATAGTCTAATACAATCTTTCTCCTTCTTTTATGATACTGACATAGATGATGCAAGATTTAATTCTATGACTCTGAATCCTAAAAACAGATCTCATTTATGTCAGATTTTACTTCTCTAAGGTAAATACAGTGGTTTCAGTTTGATATGGTATGCTTCTTTATTTCTGGCCATAGGTTTTGCTTTAATACTGCTGTTATCATTTAATGTGAAGTTTTTGTGATGTTTCAGTCCTGAAATGGTTGAAATTTAATAATAGATCCAAGTGATTATGGCTTTACTAGACTGCAAAGGGGAATAAAAATAAATTTATATTAACCTAGTAATTTACCTTTGGATCCATAAAGTTATATAGTACTTGCTTTTTTGGCTATCTATAGAGCCAAGATAAGCTTCAAGATAACTCACTATATATCAAATACTATTATATATATGTGCATTTATCTGTAAATATAGATATTTTAAAAGGATATCTATGTAACAAGAAGCTTTATAAATGGAAAACTCTACTTTTGATGAAATAAAGTATATATCTCAATACTAATAAGCAATATAGCAACAACTCTGAGATAGTATAGTTTAAAAAATAGATATTTGAATGATGAGTGGTAGGAAGAATGTTTCAATGGAGAGGAGATTATTCATTAAAGGAGGTAAATCTGAGGCTATTTCTTCAAAGAGAAATAAGGCAGGGTAGCTCAACAATAGAGACATTTACACTAACTTGTTTGATTTTTAGAAATTAATTTCACTTTTCTATGTAGGTTGGAGTATTAAAGAATGTTGGACAGCTTTGGAATCTCTCTCATATCATTTCAGAATTTCCCAGAAAATTTCTCTGTAACTCTCAGCAAACTGGCGTACCCCAAACTACCAATCAAGTTTAATATAGCTTTTTTTTGAGCAGTTAATAATTTAATTTATAACCTGGGTCCTCATTCTATTCATTCTATATCGGCAAGACATTATAAGGAGGAAAAGAAGGGAATATGACATGTAGCTGCTAACTACTTTACAAATATCATATCTTTTAATGATCATGATTTTGTTTAAAAGTGAGATATACATTCAAACACATGAAATTAATACATAAAATAATATAAAAAGCAAAAAAAAGAAATAAAATAGTAAGGGCATTCTCTGCACCCATACTCAAATAGGTGTAATATCTGACATATCTTAGTAAGCCAGTCAACAAGAATTTATTAAGTGGTTAATACGTGCCAGCTACTATGGCAAACTTTGTGGATACAATAAGAGGCGAAAATAAAGTCTCTGCCCTTTGCTTATCATATAATGTATGAGACAACATGAAAATAACTATACATACTGAACATATAGATTGTTAACAGAAGTAATTTCAGATAGAAATTACTATCAGTAGGGAATAGAATAGATACCAAGATGAATTGTATATATAGGGTAAGGGCACATAAAAAAATGAAGATAGTAAAGAGGTCATTTTGAATGACTGGGAGTAATAGAGAGAAGTTTAGAATAAGAGAAGGTTTTGTGTTCTTATTGAGTTGTATTTTGGGCTTTTCTTTTTAAGAAAAGTATAGTCCTATTCCCCTTTAATAAAACAGATTTCTGAACAAAATGAATTTGTCTCAGAAATCAGGACTCCGATGGTAAATGCTTAGATTATAGTATTGTCTAACTCCTGAATTTTTCTTTCTTTGAGAATTTTCTTGGATCTGACTTTCTAAATTTTCCTTAAAAACAATATAAAATTGTGCCTCAGAGAAAAGGTTGACTGGTGAAAACAAATATGAGTAGGAACAGAACAGTGGTCTTCTGGGGCTACCAGAGAAAACCCAAGAAAATACCCCAAGAGAGAAATTTAAACAGTATAAAGTGTAAATGCCTCCAGGCTAGTTCCAGGGGAAACAATAAACAAGACGTCCTGGAGCTAGGTGGGTTCTGATGTAGTCTGGCCCAATAGGAATTTTCATGTCCTAGACAGGATGGGAAGTCAGGGTCTGAGTTCTGAAAGATTGAGGGAACCTCTGCTGAAAAGGTATGCTGTTGAGATATGATCATGGGTGAGAAGGAACCAGTGCATTAAGTAAGTGCAGAAGCAGTGGAGCAGAATAGTTGCAGAAACAGTAGGGTAGAAATCTTGGTTTTGGGTTCCAAGCCAAAAGGGAGAATGGAAGGGAAGCCAGAGACACAGTTCCCCCACTCCAGTATTATAGATGGTTGTACTAATAAGTTCTTGTTTAAAAAAAAATGATCAGGCAAAGAAAAAAGCACCCAACCATAGAAACTTAGTATGGGAATAGGAAAGACCTAGTTTCATCTTCAGAGGAAGACATTGAAGTTATAAAAGCCCCTTCTTCTCCAAAGAATAACACTATATACCTGTCCAAAAATAATTTATAGAAGAATTCAAAAAAGATTTTGAAAATCAAATGAGCTTGAGAAGAAACAAGAACAACAAAAAACCCCATATAATCCCTCCAAAAACAAAACTTTTCTTTAAAAAAAGGAACAATTCAAGAAAAGCAAGATTATGAAAAAAGTCAACAAACTAAAAAAGGAGATCCAGAACCTTAAAGAATTTTTTTTTTTTTGAAAATTAGAATTGGGCAAAGGAAAGCCAGTGAAGTTTATAAGAGACCAAGAAATAATAAAGCAAAATACAAAGAATGAAAAAATAGAAGAGAATGTTAAACATAAGAAAAACAACAGACCTAGAGAACAAATGAAGAAAAGAAAACATAAGAATAATTAAAATAGCTAAAAAATATGACCAAAAAGAAGAAGAAGCTAAATACAACAATACAATTTAAAGAAAATTGTTCTGAAGGAATAGAACAAGTAGGGAAAGTAGAAATAAAAAAAAAAAACTTTTGATAACCACCTCAAAGAAATCCTACAAAAAAAAACTTCACAAAACAAAAAGGGATATCATTACTTTTTTTTTTTTTAATTTGCTGAGGCAATTGGGGTTTAGTGACTTCAACAGGGTCACATAGCTGGGAAGTGTTAAGTGTCTGAGGTCAAATTTGAACTCAGGTCCTCCTGATTTCAGGGCTGGTACTCTAATCATTGCTAAATTTTGAAACCTCTAGAGAAAATTGTACAATAACAAAAAAAAAAAAAACCAACAAAAAAAACCAAGCAAAAAACAAAACAAACAAACAAACAAACAAAATAATTTAAAAATGTTAGGGCTACAACTAGAATTGCCCAGGCTTTACAACGGCTACAATAAAAGACTGCACATCCTGGAATACTATATGTCAACAATCAAAAGAATTACAGTTGCAGCTGGAAATATATCCTGGAAAATTAAGTATAATGTTAAGTGGGGGAAAAAAAGAACATTCAATCAACCATCATATTTTCAGGATTTTGTCTTAAGCCTGAACTCAATAGAAAATTTAACGTATAGGAGGCAACATCAAAGACTAATTTCAAGGGACTCAATCAACATAAACTTTATATTTTATATGTGGAAATATAAACCATATATCTAAGATTGATATTCGTAATTAAGTAGTCCAAAAGAAAGATTGGGCTAGAGCTGAGTATATCACTCTAAAAAACAAAACCACCTAGGAAAAGGTAAAAATAGTAAATATGCAATACAAATGAGTTGTGAGAGCAAAACCCAATATTATAGGAATTAGATGGGGGAGGAATTCAGCTGGTAGTTTCAAAATCCTACTAGCAGATTATGTGAGTGGAAGAAAATGGGATAAGGTGGGATCAACAAGAGTGTGATAAGGTGTGTAGATTAGTGAGAAAGGGATAAAATGGGGAGAAAGAATAGGGGGATAAGGTAAGGAATGAATCCATGGAGGGACGAGGACAGCAGGGAGGTTAAATAGCAAGGCAAGTAGAAGTGAAATAGAAAAGTTAGCAGAAATAGAAAATAAGAGATAAACACAAACACAATAACAATGAATAGGAATAGAATTTTTTAGAAGAAAAGATGTAATAATCATTGATCCCAAACAAAATCAAACTTAAAAATAGATTCAATAAAGAGAGAAATATACATTATATGTCAGTCGTATTAATATTATTTTGGATGCATGTGTATGTATGTATGTATATATTTGTGTGTGTGTGTGTGTGTGTGTGTGTGTGTGTGTGTGTGTTTGTATGCCTGTGCTTGCTTAACTGTGGCTTGTTTGGGGAAAGTGTTGGGGGGAAGTATATCAACTACTGGCTTTTCTTTTGGCTGTTTTCACTATTTCTATAACTCCATGATCCCTGCATTTAGAATTTATCACCTGGGAGACTATTCTTTATTAGTCAGAATTTTCGCCAGATGCAGTCTTTCTATAGAAAGAGCAGAGATATTGGAGAACTTATTATTAGAGAGAAATTTGGATAATTCCTCCAAATAAACAATGTTTTCTTTGCCCCAAGCATTGTGGAAAATGAAATTCCAGCATTTATCTCTATTACATGGTGTTCATTATGAAATATAATGTTTTAAGGTGGATTATATTTGTTTTTATATAATTTTATTTGTATTTGTCCTTCCCTCTTAATTATGAAATCCTTAAAGCTCAAGGAATACACTCTTCCCCTTTTCTTTAACCTTTCAGTTTTTAATTAGTTCTTTTTACACAGAAAATTTAATAAATATTGTTGATAAAGATGATGATTTGTCAAATAATTAACAAAAATTCTTGAAATTTTGGGAAACAAGAAAAACATGTATAATAAATTATAGGACAAAGATACTTGCTAATTATGAAAATCATAAAAATGAGAAGAAAAAAGAAAAATGTGACTTTCTGTACATGTAAACACAAAAATACACATATAAACCCACATATTGAATCTTCTCCACCTCAACTTTCCTCTTGTTTTTTATAGCAACTTTTTAGAGGAAAAATCTTGATGATGTGGCTTTTAATTAGGTTACTGTTATAGAGATTGGAGACATAAGCTTAGATAAGTTTCTAAAAAGAAATATCCAAAAATATAATTTTGGAAATTAATGAAATTAGTAAATTTTATTTTTGGATATTTCTTTTATTTAAATTTGCAGCTGACCCAAAGCTGGAAGGGATAGCTTGAGAGATTTAGGATTCAGAAAAAAAACAAAACTCCAGAGTCTGTAATTATCGAATAAATTTAATAAAATGAAGATTCATAGGGATAAATATGAGGCCTTGTATTTAGATTTAAAAATTAATTTCAAAGTCCAAGATGGGAGAAATCTGGTTAAAAAGTTTATGTAAGGAATACATAAGAATCTTTTGTTTAATAGTGGATTGTAAGAATTGGATGACACCTTTAAAATCATTCAATCTAATGCTTTGGCAGATATAGAAATTTCCTGTATGTTACCTCCCATCCTCCCATATGTAAAGTGTACATCTCAACTCTGATAAAAATTGCAATGAACTAATTCTTCATGAAACATCCCATTACATTTTAAGTCAGCTATTGTTACATTTTTTTTCTTTTATTAACTTGAAATCTGCCCCCACTGGTCACAGGTCATTTCACTGGAGTAAGACATAATGTCTAGTCCATTTTTTTTGTTTACATGTTGGCCTTCTACATAAACAACTGGAGATGCTTATCATAACTCTTCCCTACAAATTTCTGTTTCTTCATATTAAATATTTTAGTTCTTATATCTACTCTTTAAGTGACAAGATTTAAGTTCCCCTTACCATGCATGTCTCTATTCCTCTATTACACTTTATTATTGTTTTTAAAATGTAGCACTCAGAAACAATCGGATACTCAAAGTATCTATGATCATAACACTTCTGCATCTATAAGACTATAAATCATGTAAAACTAAAGAATAAGTTTGTCTGGCATGATTTTTTCTCAGTCAGTATTGATAGATTGTCATGACAACTATTTTGGGAAATTGATTAGCACCTATTAGGAAATTCAGATGTTGTACTTTATAGCTGGATAATTAATAAAGTGACATATTGCCTTTTTCTGGGTTTAAAGAAAGCAAGAAATGAGCTGATTTAGACAGATTATAGTGCTACAAATATCAAATATTGTGTTTATCTGTTATCTTTATTATCCAAAAAAGTAGTTGTATTTATAAAAAGCATTACCATAATCCTAATATATTTTACTACATACATATCCTTATTTTTCCCTCTCTTCCTGTGACCAAGCCTCATTATAATCCCCATCAGTCTGCCATAATGTCATCTGGGATATACCAGCACTCAGGATGCCTTCTACCATTAATAGCATCAGGATTATAATTGTTCTCTGCATTATGTCAACCAAACAGAAAGAAAGAATTATTGGCACCAGCATATATTCTGTTTTTTTGGTCTTTTTTTTTATTAAAAGCTTTTTATTTACAAAACATATGAGTGGTTTTTCTACATTGACCTTTGCAAAACTTCTTTTTTTTTGTTCCAAGCTTTTCCCCTCCTTTACCCCACCCCACCTTAGATGATAGGTAATCTAATACATGCTAAACATGTTAAATTATATGACAAATCCAATATATGTATACATATCTATACAGTTATCTTACTGCACAAGAAACATCAGATCTAGAGAGAGAAAAAAAAAAAAAACAACATCCTAAAAAGGAAAATAAGATGCAGGGAAATATTCACAGAAAGTGTTAAAATGTTGTGTTGTGGTTCACACTCAGTTCCCTCAGGCCTCTCTCTGGATGTATATGACTATCTTTATCGCTGAACAATAGGAACTGGTTTAAATCACATCATTGTTGAAGAGAGCCATGTCCATCAGAACCGATCATGATCATTGTATAGTCTTGTTGCTGTGTATAATGTTCTCCTGGTTCTGCTGATTTCACTCAGCATCAGTTCATGCAAGTCTCCCTAGGCCTCTCTGAAATTATCCTGCTGGCCTTTTCTTATGGAACAATAATATTCCATGACATTCATATACCATAATTTATTCAGCCACTCTCCAATTGATGGGCATCCTTTCAGTTTCCAGTTTCTTGCCACTACAAAAAGGGCTGCCACAAACATTTTTGCACATGTGGGACCCTTTCCCTCCTTTAAGATCTCTTTGGGATATAGGCCCAGTAGAAACACTGCTGGGTCAAATGGTATGCACAGTTTGATAACTTTTTGAGCATATTTCCAGATTGTCCACCAACAATGTATCAGTGTCCCAGTTTTCCTACATCCCCTCCAACATTTGTCATTATCTTTTCCTATCATTTTAGCCAATCTGACAGGTGTGTAGTGGTATCTCAGAGTTGTCTTAATTTCCAGCATATATTCTTAACCTGTTAATTTAATCTAAACAGAAAAAGTCACCAGGGTACTGGATTGTCTTGTAATGCTCCACAACCTATTTTTCATAGTTCCTGTCTATTCATCTTGATGCCTGAACTATATTCCATAGACTAGAAAAAAGTTTATCATCCAGTTTTTTTTAGTAAAAGCAGAAGGAGATCCTCCTTTTAGTTATTATATATACATATATATATATATGCATATATATACAAATAAAGATATCTCTCCAGAACTACATAGGCCATAATCCTCCATACTCATCTAAAATATGAATATACCTGAGACTTTGTAACTTTCTATAAGGAACCATGAAAGATGCTTAGGAATAAAAAAATATTAATGGTTCTTGTGTTCAACGAGTATATCCTCCTGAAATGTAAATTTGGACTATTGATTGTTTTGATAATTCCTATTTTATCTTCCTGTGATAATTTCCTACGAGAACTTCTTTTCCTTCCACTCTTTAGTTATGAATTTTTTTTTCTGTTTATTTGTTGACTCTTTGAAGTGATGAAGGGGAACTAAGCTTTGATACAATGTCTCATTTAGCTGCTTTGTTGCCAGTCTCCCTGAACTTTTTTGCTTTGTCATTTTCAAACCCTAGGTGTTCTTCAAAATTATGACAGTCAGTTTCTTGATCTAAGACTCATATAGCCTTTATCACTCAGAAGAAATTCTTACCTATCTTGTATCCTTGCCAGAGATCATCAAAGCATACTATGTAGGAGCTTCCTGAGGAAAGGATATATCAGTGTTTCAAGGACTCAAGCAAAGCATTTTCCCCAGAGGTTTTCTTATATCTCTTTCTTGGGTGCCCCAGTCTTTCTAACCAGCTCACCTAGGCACTGCTTACTTATGTGAGTAAAATATTTCAAAAGCACACCTGTCATTGATAAAAACCACTGTTTTCCTTTCCTATTCTGATATTTTTCTTATAATGCTTCTGTTCATTTTGTAACAGCTAATATTTCCCCAGGGTTGCCTGATATTTAAAAACCTCTACATCAACTTCTGATTCTGGTAAACTATTGCTTCATCTAACCTGTGCCTTACACCTTATTGTTTTACAAGCATATTTTTTTTTGCTTAAGTTATCCTACTACTCTATAATTGATTCAACTCCTATTTTCATTTTTCATTTTCTGTTGTTTTCTCTTTTTCAATTATCTGGAAATATTTCATGAACAGTCTTCAGTTGAATCTCTCTATTGCAACAAGTTCTCATACTTCTCAACTAGGTCACTGAAAGTGGTTTAGAAATCTCATCTGAAAACTTTTGCCTTTTTTTTTCTTCCATAGGAAATATTTCACTTCATTTTGTCCAGAAATAGAACCCCATGCTACTTCCTGGACAACTGCCATATTTTATCCTTATGACCTTCTTACTTATACCTTGCATGCATTCAGGTTCTGATAGCCAAACTAGTGCTACACCAAATCAATACAACTATTCCTATTCATTCAGCTTCCCTAAGGTCTTGTCTTCACCCTTTAGAATGCACTTTTATTGAGATCAGGAACTGTCTTCTTTGATTGTATTCTTATCCCCAGTATGCAGTACTAAGCCCAATATAGTAAACATTTTTTCCTACCTATCATTCCACCTACCTACCTATCTATGCTCCTGAAATGTAACATATATAGGGCAGATAACTTTAATTCATTGAAGAAAGTTATATATTTTCAGTTATCTCAAATTTCTATTTTCTCTTATTTTTTTTTAGTTTCAAGATTATTCTCATGAAGAAAGAAAATAGAAAAAGACTGAGTAATTTTACAATCTCTCTATTGTTTTCCCTAGTATATTTTTTTTTGTAGCTTTAGCTGAGCTTTTTCCTCCTACCTCAAATTTCTTTTGAGAGACTTCTTTTTACATTTGTCAAACAAATAGGATGGTTGCTATCATGGCAGTGACAGAACAGGCACCTCAGAGACACAACTACCTAGGAAAATTCTTATCCAAATTAATTGCCTACTATCCTATGTATCTATGTTGTTTTCATTGATTATTTCTTTCTTTTGTTTTTTGTTTTTTCCTTTGAAACTGGATGAGCAGGACTTATATTTCCTTAACTATAACTTAGTTGATATGTATCTAATGGGATCATAGATGAGATCTTCTTAACCTTTTTAGTTACCTGATCCCAAGTTAATGAGAAAGTAGTTCAATCCTCTCCTCTCCTCCTGAGACAGCTAAATGATATGGTAGATATAGCAATTAGAATGGAGTAAGGAAGACTTGAGTTCAAATCCAGACTCAGACACTTATTGAGTATATGACCCTGGGCAAGTCACTTAACTATGTTTGCCCAAGTTCCTCATCTGTAAATGAGCTGAAGAAGAACCTTGCCAAACAACTCTAGTATCTTTATCAAGGCACCCTTAAATGGGGTCACAAAGAGTTGAATACACTAAAAAACATTACTCTCATCTTGCATAATCAATTACTATGCTTGAACATCTCAAAGCAAACATCTAGCAATGGAACTAACAGACAACTTGTTGCTAATCAATCATCATCCTGAAAACCCTCCTCCCAAATACCAAAAGATGAAGTATTATAACTCATATCAACTGTTTCCTATACAAAAATGGAAATTTACAAAGCCATTTTTGGAATCACTCTAACTCCTCCACCTCTCTTAATTTTAATGCAAATTTGGAAGAATATAGTTTCTCATTCCTGTTGTCTGTAATTGATTATTTAAAAAAACTCTAACAAATAAATCTATTCTGAACACATATATATCTTGGAGGTAGGCTTTCTTCTTTTCTTTCTCTACATTGAGTTAGCAAGTAGATATTCTTTTAAAGATTACTTATCACTAAATGTATGGATTGAAATTATTAGGAATAAGTAACCTAGTCTCCTTATTTTGAAACTTCTCAAACTCAAGGAGCCCTCATTTCAATTACTGTAGTGAATAATCCTAAATAATATATAAATAAATGCAAAAAAATGGAATGGAGTTTAGAACAGAAAGATACAGCCATTTGAAGGAGATAAAGAGATTTTTTTTTGCTAGTAACATTTGAACTGAGTCTTGAAGGAAATCAGGGTTTCCAAGAGAAAATTAATTCCATGCAAGACAACTGGTCAATTCAAAGGTATGGAGATGGAAGATGGAATACTATATGTGAAGAAAGGTAAGAAAATCTGACTGCATTGTACTTCAAAAAAAAAAGGTAACTAATACATGATAGGGCTCTTAATGTAGGGTATAACTTAAAAATCAAAAATTAAGTAAATTATATCTTATTTTAGAGGCAGTGGGGAGCATATGAAATTTATTGGATAGAGTGAAATGGCCAGGTATACATTTAAAGAAAATAATTGTATATGAACCATTATTTATTTATTTATTTTTGCAGAGAACAAAGTGTTAGAGAAATTACCAAAGAACTTGTTAATATCCTTCAAAGCAAGTCAAGACATACCTTGATTCTTGGTGAATTGAATGCAAAGATGCATCCAGTGTAGGGTTGCAGAACAACAGTATCAACAAGAACAATAATGATATTAAAATATGAAAGATTTGAAAGGTTTCTATAATATTCACAGAATGACATCTTCATGTCATTATCATTCATGTCATACTTTCTTTGAAAAATCCTCAATACTTTATGGAATATAGCAGAATGAGAGGTCAAAAAGAAACTTATATCCTCAACATATTACTCAAAAAATGGCAAAAGTAATTCCACTGAAGAGACAAAAATATCATATTCTCAAAATAATAATGAACCTCAAAGAAACAAGAAACTTAAGTGTTCTAATAGATTGACAAATTAGATAAAAAATAGGGAATATCATAAGAAGAAAAATATCCTGAAATCACTACAAACTAGAAAGAAATATAGAATTTTCTCAAGATTCAGCAGAATAGACATACAAGAATCTAAAAAAAGATATGAAATCAGTAAAATTATCAAAATATGAAACAAAGATCTGAGTATAATTAAGAATTGAAGGACAGAATGGTGAAAGAACTGGAGGAAGCAGAAAAATAAATCTTTAAAACTGTTCAATTAGAAAGATATTTCAAATAATGGAAGCAAAAGTGATGAACTTGGGGGACAGACATAACAATATTATCACATGATCCAGCCTCATGAAAATTGTGAAGAAGAAAAAAATCTAGCCACTGTATTTCAAAAATTACTCAAGAAAATTTCCCAGAAATAATGCATATCACAAATTGACAGAATTCATAGGATGCCAACAAGACTGATATTGCAATCCAATTCATTCAGATGAAAGTGTCACATCAAGACTAAAATAACAAGAAATGATTCTTATAAGTAGAAAAGAAGAAAGATATATAAGAAATATCAAATTTCCCAATACTTTCCCCAAACCATTCACTGTATTGAAAAGGAATGAAACGGCACAATACTGAAATTTAAGAGATATAGGAATTGATCCCCAAATTACCTTCTGTTCTTGGCACATAAGTCAGTTCTCTGACAATTTAGGTTTGCTATTAGAATGAAATGAGACTCCTGTTTTTATTCAACTTCAGAAAGGGAATTTACTTAGCCCTGTTAGAGGAAGGATGATGTTTAACAAGGATATACATTGAGTTTAGTATGAGTTAATTTATATTAAAACTTCCCCATTTCTCAGTTGCCTATCACAGAAAAAGGATAAAGTTTTTCACAATTATCTGCACAGATAACCAGAAAGTGAAGTAAATAGCTCAAATTCCATATGCGGAGTCAATCAAACCTCAAAGACAGTCTCAATATCTTTTTAGGAAAAACTACCTTAACTTGCAAGGAGAAAAATGTTAAGGTAAAATTCCTTCCAAGAAAATTCAAACATTCTTTCAAAAATGCACACAAATTTCACTAATTCATGGAGAAAAAGATCACCCTTAAAATAGCTTTGGACATCAGAAATAAATAAGAACATAGGGTGTCCTTGATACATGGTACTTAAAGCTAAAATCTTTAATAAATGAATATTTTATAATTATTTAATAATGGTAATTTTACTGTCCACAGCAAAGTAGAATTAAAAAAAAAAACAACAGTAGTAGATTTAGATAGCTGTTGAATAAGAAAAAGTAGACAAGGAGAAATTTTTTTCAAAAAAAGGAGAATTGTAAGTTAACTATAGATATTACAAATAAAGAATGAGAAATAAAGAAAAAATAAATAATAATGTGGATAGGTTTAAAAAAGACTAATTGTAGAGAATATTCTTATTTTGAATAGGAGTATGCCAAGTTTTTAATAAAATTTATAGAGTTAATATAAAATATAAGATTTTTTTTATTTGCATGTGTTGTTTGGGCAGATGTGAGTTTCAGGGACACAATACTAGGAGGAAAAAACCAAAAAAGAGAATAATTTAACAAAGAATGATAGATAAGTTAAATTTTCAAATTATAGACTTGGCTACCAATAAATCAATTTTTTCCCTGGAAAAATCAGATGGTTTATTGAAATTAATGCAAAAAATATATCCTTGCAATATATTTCTCAAGAAAAACATCTACTCTTTAAAGAATTAAAATGTGAGATTAAACTAAAGTTTACTGTACTTCAGCTTATTCTAGGTTATCCTGAGGTCTGATATATCATACAAATAGAAAATCAAAGGAGAAATTTTAAGAGAGAAAAGCAAAGGAAAATATAACATGCTTCAAAGAACCATTGCCAATAAAGATATGTCATTATTAAATATCTGAACATCTAATCCCATAGCAACTAAAGAAAATTTTAACTGATTTATAAAGAGTTGGATAATGAATTATAAAATGTTTAACATACTAATGAAATATGAAAAATAAAATAAAAATATAAACAAGAATGAAGTTGTATTGTTGATTGATTGGAGTACTAAAGAAACGAGATTTGATAGATATAAGAAAAAAAGTAAATATATCTAGTAGGGAAACAATTTATTTTTCAAATTAAAATGCAACATTCATAGAAATTAATTAATTCCCAGAGCACAAAATTTATAGATGAATTCAGAGGCAATAATCTAAAATATATTATTTCCAGAATATATTGAAATTAAAAATTATGATCAACAATGAAAATATCATGAAAAGATTCAGAACTAATCAGAAAATTAATTTAAAAAGATTTGTTGAACAAGGTTTTGGTTAAAGATCAAACTATAGTTATAGTAACAGATTATATTAAATGTAAAACAATATAAACATAACATATCAAAATTTGTGGTATGTAGCCAATGTAGTAATTAGGAGAAAATTTATATTACTATCTAGATATGCTAACACTATTAAAAATGAAAAAAAATGCATTGCATTTGTAGCAAAAGAAATTAAAAATAGAAAAATTAATATAACAAAATCAAGCACAAACCAGGAAATCATTAGAGGGAAAAGAGAAATCAATGCAATAAGATCATAAAGATTAATCGAATTAATAAGTAAAACAAAAAGTAATTAGTAATGATTCAGTGTCATTGGAGCAGAAGGTCTCTGATGGAGTACTCCAGAGATCTGTGTTTGGCTCTGTACTTTTGAATATTCTTATAAATGACTTAGATAAAAGTGGAGATGCCATGTTTGCCAAAATTGGCAGATGACACAAAGCTGGGTTAAACAGCTAACATATAGAATACCAGGAATCAGGTCCCAAAAGGATTTTAACAGATTAGAGCATGGGTCAGCAAGCTACAATCCAAGAGTGAAATCTGGCCCTGACATTTAATATGGTTAGCTAGTTAAATATTAGTACTTTTTTAGCTTTCTAGACTATAGAAAAGCCAGGGGCAGGTCGAATTTGACCTTTGTGCCATATTTGCTGACCCTTTATCCTAGTGAATTGGTCTGAAGATAATAAAATTAATTTCAGGAGATAAAGATGTAAAGTTTTTTACTTGGTTTCAAAAGATCTAAATCACAACTACAAGATAACAGGTATGGTTAGAAGGCACTTTTTCTGGAAAAAAACAAATAAACAAAAATTTAAAAAAAATCCTAGTGTTTTAATGTCCTGGAAGCCCAATATGAGTCATTAGTGTGATACGCAAGAAAGCTATCAGTGCAATATAAATGCAATTTCATATTTAATTAAAAGAGCCACGGGGGCAGCTAGGTGGCACAGTGGTTACAGCACCAGCCCTGAAGTCAGGAAGACCTGAGTTCAAATCTGGTCTCAGACACTTCCTAGCTGTGTGACCCTGGGCAAGTCACTTAACCCCAATTGCCTCAGCAAAAAGCAAAAAAAAAAAAAAAAAAAAAAAAAAAAAAAAGTCATGGAAGTTCTCTAATATAATCTGTGACTGATCTTCTCCATAAAAGTATTGTGCTATTATTTGTTTCAATATCCTATTCCTGATAGGATTTTTTCTTGCTCATAAGAAAACTTATTTTGTGAAGTTGTCTAACTAATATGTTTGAAGTTTATCAACATATGTTCACATTAGTTATGTTAATAACATAGTGATCAAACTGGTAGCCATATCTGTGGTTGGCATATGGAAGTATAGATTCCTCCTCACAATTTTATTATCATTCATTCTTTCTACTTCCATTTCCCTTAAAAAGGATGTCCCATTTACTCTGGTATGAGAAATTTGGACTTGACTGATATAAAATTACTTTCAAGTTTCAATAAAATTGAAGGAGGCACTAGGAAAAATTGGAAGAAATTAAATAGGGCTCATAACTTTTGTTCTACATTCTTCCCTAATTTTTGTCCCTGTTCCTTCAGTTCAATTTTTTTAAAAGAATTATTAAATTCTCATTATATGCAAGACAATCTAATACAAATTAGAAATGCAGAGATGAAAATGGGTAAGTCTTTGCCCTTAATATGTTTATACTGTGTAGGGTGTAGAGTGAAAAACATGTACATAAATAAATGCCATATATGTTTTATCTAAATGTATAGATGCAGTTTGTGGCTGGTATAGATAAATATAATCTGAGATCTTGGCTTAGTTATATAAATTATTATTTTGATCATACTTAGTGGGGTGAGTATCCCTTAGCTAGTTCACTAATTTAGTTTATTTTCACAAAATGTTAGTTATATAAAAGACCATCACAAATAAAAGATGTTAATTAAACCCATTGTCCCAGTGAATAGAAATCTGAAGTTACAGTGATAAGAATATGCCAAAGAATATAGAAAAAATGAATAAGCTTTTCATCTGAGAGCAAATAAGATCTCAGATCACACCAGGAGAGAGAGAATAATTTTATTCTGTCTCTCTCTGGAATTTCAAGGGAATCTAGGGACATTATGAGGTCAATTTCCCATATATGTAATCCTTTCCAAAGACTATCATGTTTTCTGTCAATTCCATGGAGTTTCTTCTATTCATACGTCTTTCAAAAGTAGTCTTTGGAACTAATGCAATATCTCTTATCCAGGTTCTGAGAATTCAGCCCTAAACAATCTTTCTGCTACTCAGAATCACTTCTCCCTTTATTTACATAATAGGAAGATCATGTAGGTTTGGAGTGGAAACCAGTTCACATAAATAAATATCAAATATATGTATATATATAAAGTAAATGTAAAATAATTTCTGGAGTGGACAGAAAAATGAAAACTGCATAAATTATAAATGTAGGAAAGAATACACCCTGGGCTTGAAAATATTTAAGTATTTCTAGAGACAGAGATGGGCATGATAGCATTCCAGGAGGGGGGACAGCATGTGCAAAGACATGGTGGTAGAAGGTGTAAGACCATGTGTACGGAATTAAAAAATAGGCTAATTAGACTTTCTTTTCTCAAATATTTTCTCAGAAGTTTTATATAAAAGAGAAAAATTTTGATTTATTTTGTGTAACACAAAACTAATACCAATGGGTAGATATTACAGAAGTAGAATGAAGGAAAGAATTTCCTAATAAAGTGAGTTGTCAAAAATGGTTCATGCAGACATTCCTTCAGAGAAGGAGAAAGGGAGAAGTAAAAATGGGTAAAAAAATCTCATTTAAAAGAGGTATGAAAGGAAGGGCTTTCACAGTGGAAAGATGGATGAGGTATGGTGGAAGGCAGTGCTTAAACTTTACTCTTATCAGACCTGGTTCAAAGAAAGAATAGCATATATACTTAGATGGATATAGAAATTTATCTTGTCCCATAGGGCAGCAGGAGAGGAGAAGAATAAGAGAAGGGGGAAGGGCTGAGAGATGGGGGAAAAGATTGGGAAAGGCAGTGGTCAGAAGCAAAAAAAAGGTTTTGATGAGAGACAGGATGGGGAGAGAGAGAGAGAGAGAGAGAGAGAGAGGAAGAGAGAGAGAGAGAGAGAGAGAGAGAGAGAGAGAGAGAGAGAGAGAAGGAGGGAGGGAGGGAAAATAGAATGAGGAAGAGGCAGGGAAAATAGGGTGGTGGGAAATATATAGTTAGTAATTATAAGCATGAATGTGAATGAAATGAATTCCCTCATTATAAAATCGAAGGATGTAGCAGAGTGGATTAAAAAACAGAGCCCAGGGGGCGGAGCCAAGATGGCAGAGTGAAAAGGTGACTTTCTGCCTCTCCTCCGATCTTCTCTCAAATCAACAATAAAATAAGCCTCTGAACTGATCTTCAAGTCAATGAACTCAGAAATATTTGGGCACGGCTCTCTGGAGAATTTCATATCAGGTTAGTCGGACTCGGACAGAGAGATAAATAGACTACAACTGTGCAGGCCGGAAGTGAGGGTGGGACTCAGCTCGGCTCATCATGGAAGAAATTCCAAACTCCAAACTCCAAATTCCAAACACCTGGAGTTTATCTGAGGCACTGGGGACACTCTGCCCTGATTGGGGGCAGGTGTTCTGGCAGACTTGCCTTGTTTAAGGAGTAATCCGGACTTAGTCCTAGCCCCCACTCGCCCAGCACCTTAAGTCAACTGGCCGAAGTGCCCCAGGGCAAAAGCTTTTTCAGCCGCCGTTTTTTTTTTTCCCTACCTTAAAGAGATACCCACACTGTCTAAAAAAAATGATGAAGAAGCAAAAGAGAGCTCTCACCATAGACAGCTTTTATCAAGGCAAAGAAACGTTGACCCCAGATCCAGAAGTTCCTTTACACAAAACTCCAGACAAAAGCAGCAAGGACCATCACTGGTCCCCATTTCAAAAGGCTTTTCTGGAAGATTGCATAAAGAACCTCAAAAGAGAGTTGGAGGATAAATGGGAAAATAAATTGAAATCAGTGCAAGAAGGATACAGTATCTTGCAAGAAGGATATGATGCTCTGCAAAAGAGATATGAAAAAGACACCAATTTATTAAAAAATAAAATTAGTGAAGTGGAGAAAGAGTGCAGTGAACAAATTGGCCAGTTACAAAAGGAACTTAAAAAGGTAACTGAAGAAAACAACACCTTAAAAATAAGAATTGAACAAATGCAAGTGAATGACTCACTAAGACTTGAAGAATCAGTCAAACAAAAACAAAAAAATGAAAAATTAGAAGAAAATATGAAATATCTCCTAGGAAAAACAACTGACTTAGAAAATAGATCTAGGAGAGACAATCTAAGGATTATTGGACTTCCTGAAAGCCATGATCAAAAAAAGAATCTAAACACTATCTTCCAGGAAATCCTGAAAGAAAACTGCCCTGAGATTGTAGAATCAAAGGGCAAAATCAGCATTGAAAGAATTCACCGATCACCTCCTGAAAGAGACCCCAAAATTAAAACCCCAAGGAATATCGTGGCTAAATTTCAGGACTATAGCACCAAGGAACAGATTCTGCTAGCAGCTAGAAAGAAACAATTCAAATACCGAGGATCAATAATTAGAATCTGTCAGGATCTGTCAGCTTCCACACTGAAGGATCGAAGGGCCTGGAACCAGATATTCCGAAGGGCAAAGGAACTTGGATTACAGCCAAGAATAACCTATCCAGCTAGAATGAGCATTATCCTCCAGGGAAGAAGATGGTCATTCAATGATATAGGTGAATTTCACCTATTTCTAATGAAAAGACCGGATCTGAACAAAAAATTCGACACCCAAGCACAGAACTCAAGAGATGCATAAAAAGGTAAAAAGGAAAGGACTCTTGAGAACTTTATTTTTACTAGGGGGATACTCAAAGTTTGGGGGTATAATTAACTAAATATTACTTTGATAATATGAAAAAGAAAACTAGAGGGGAAAAGGTTGTCATACTGGGGAAAAGAGGGAAAAAGTGGTAAAATAAGATCTAAAAAAAAAGGAGGTAAAAACAAGGTAAAATCACTTGAAGAGGCAAAGAAAACCTAATATAATTGAGAGAAAGAGGGGAGGGAGACGAGCACTGTGTAAATCTTATTCTCATCAGGTTGGGCTCTAAAAGTGTATATCAGACATTTGATTTCACATAGAAACTTGTCTGTTGCTAGAGGGAAGTGGGAGGGAAAGGAGGAAAAGTAAGGGACAAACTAATAGAAGGGAAAATAGAAGAATCAGGGGAAAGGAGTAAAAACAGGGGGAAGGGATCTAAAGGGTGGAGTATTGTTTGGGGGAGGGGGTCATCAAAAGCAAAGTACTGAGGAGGGGGGAAGGGAGAAAGGGGAAAGGAAAGGGGAGTATTGTTTGGGGGAGGGGTCATCAAAAGCAAAGTACTGAGGTGGGGGGAAGGGAGAAAGGGGAAAGGAAAGGGGAAAACATAACTTGGGTAAATAAGATGGCAGGGAATAAAGAATTAGTTAGTCTATCTGTGAATGTGAATGGGATGAACTCTGCCATAAAGCGGAAGCGGATATCAGACTGGATTAAAAACCAAAATCCCACAATATGTTGTCTACAAGAAACACATCTAAAACATAGTGACACATATAGGATGAAGGTAAAAGGCTGGAGCAGGACCTATTATGCTTCAGGCGAACAAAAAAAAGCAGGGGTAGCAATCCTTATCTCAGATCAAGTAAAAGCCAAGATAGATCTAATCAAAAGAGATAAGGAAGGAAACTATATTTTATTAAAGGGTACCATAGATAATGTAGCAATATCTATACTAAATATATATGCACCAAGTGCAATAGCACACAAATTCCTAGGGGAGAAATTAAGAGAGATGCAAGAAGAAATAGACAGCCAAACGATACTAGTGGGGGATCTCAACCTTGCTCTCTCAGAATTAGATAAATCAAACTACAAAATAAATAAGAAAGAAACTAGGGAGATAAACCAATTATTAGAAAAGTTAGGTATGATAGATCTATGGAGAAAGTTGAATGGAGACAGTAGGGAGTTTACTTTTTTCTCAGCAGTCCATGGAACCTATACAAAAATTGACGATGTATTAGGGCATAAAAACCTTAAAATCAAATGCAGAAAGGCAGAAATAGTAAATGCATCCTTTTCAGATCATGATGCAATAAAAATCACATGCAATATAAGGCCAGGAGAAAATAAACCAAAAGGTAATTGGAAATTAAATAATCTAATCCTGAAGAATGAATGGGTGAAAGAGCAAATCATAGACACAATCAATAATTTCATCCAGGAGAATGACAATAAGGAGGCAACATACCAAAATTTGTGGGATACGGCCAAAGCAGTTTTAAGGGGCAATTTTATATCTCTAGATGCTTACTTGCATAAAATAGAGAAAGAAAAGATCAATGAATTGGGCTTATTATTAAAAAAACTGGAAAAAGAACAAATTAAAAACCCTCAATTAAATACCAAATTGGAAATTCTAAAAGTAAAAGGAGAAATTAATAAAATCGAAAATAAGAAAACTATTGAGTTAATAAATAAAACTAAGAGTTGGTTCTATGAAAAAACTAACAAAATAGATAAGCCTTTAGTTAATTTGATAAGAAAAAGGAAAGAGGAAAATCAAATTGTTAGTCTCAAGAATGATAAGGGAGAACTTTCCTCCAATGAAGAGGAAATTAAAGCAATAATTAGGAGTTACTTTGCCCAACTTTATGCCAGTAAGTTTGAAAATCTGAATGAAATGGAGGAATATCTACAAAAATACAGATTGCCGAGGTTAACAGAAGAGGATATAAATTATTTAAATAGTCCCATATTAGAAAAAGAAATAGAACAAGCCATTAACCAACTCCCTAAGAAAAAATCTCCAGGGCCAGATGGATTTACATGTGAATTCTACCAAACATTCAAAGAACAATTAATTCCAATACTACACAAACTATTTGAGAAATTAGGGACAGAAGGTATACTGCCAGAATCCTTCTATGAGACCGATATGGTGCTGATAGCTAAACCAGGTAGGGTAAAAACAGAGAAAGAAAACTATAGACCAATTTCCCTAATGAATATTGATGCAAAAATTTTAAATAAGATTTTAGCAATGAGATTACAGAAAGTCATCCCCAGGATAGTACACTATGACCAAGTAGGATTTATACCAGGGATGCAGGGCTGGTTCAATATTAGGAAAACTATCAGTATAATTAATTATATTAATAACCAAATTAACAAAAACCATATGATTATCTCAATAGATGCAGAAAAAGCCTTTGACAAAATCCAACACCCTTTCCTATTAAAAACACTTGAGAGTATAGGAATAAATGGGCTTTTCCTTAAAACGATCAGCAGCATCTATTTAAAACCATCAGCAAGCATCATATGTAATGGAGACAAACTAAAATCATTCCCAATAAGATCAGGAGTGAAACAAGGCTGCCCACTGTCACCATTACTATTTAATATTGTATTAGAAATGTTAGCTTTAGCAATAAGAGAAGAAAAAGAGATAAAAGGAATCAGAGTAGGTAATGAAGAAACCAAATTATCACTCTTTGCAGATGACATGACGGTATACCTAGAGAACCCTAGAGATTCAACTAAAAAACTACTAGAAACAATTCACAACTTTGGCAAAGTTGCAGGATTCAAAATTAATCCACATAAATCATCAGCATTTTTACATATTACCAACAAAGTTCAGCAGCAGGAGATACAAAAAGAAATTCCATTCTAAATAGCAGATGATAGGATAAAATATTTGGGAATCTATCTGCCAAGGAAAAGTCAGAAACTATACGAACTAAATTACAAAACACTTTCCACACAAATAAAATCAGACCTAATCAACTGGAAAAATATTAAGTGCTCATGGGTAGGCAGAGCAAACATAATAAAAATGACAATACTACCCAAACTAATCTACTTATTTAGTGCCATACCAATCAAACTCCCAAGAAATTATTTTACAGATCTAGAAAAAATAGTAGCAAAGTTCATTTGGAAGAACAAAAGGTCAAGGATTTCAAGGGGATTAATGAAAAAAAAGGCAGATGAAGGTGGCCTTGCTGTACCAGATCTAAAACTATATTATAAAGCAGCGGTCATCAAAACTGTTTGGTACTGGATAAGAAATAGAGCAGTGGATCAGTGGCACAGGATAGGTTATCAGGACAACCTAGGCATTAACCTTAACAATCTAGTGTTCGATAAACCCAAAGACCACAGCTTTTGGAATAAATACTCTATTTGGCAAAAACTGCTGGGAAAATTGGAAACTAGTGTGGAAGAAATTAGGGCTTGACCCATACCTAACACCACATACCAAGATAAGATCTAAATGGGTTCATGATCTAGATATAAAGAGGGACTTTGTAAGCAAGATAGAGGAACGTAATATAGTGTATCTCTCAGACCTGTGGAGGTGGAACAAATTTATGTCCAAAGAAGACTTGGAACTCCTAATTGAACACCAGATGGATAATTTTGATTATATTAAGTTAAAAAGTTTCTGTACAAACAAAACAAATGCAGACAAGATTAGGAGAGAAGCATCTAAATGGGAAATCATCTTTACATTTAATGGTTCTGATAAAGGCCTCATTTCTAAAAT
>JAJPUD010002574.1:235097-268207 GCA_023553655.1 Myrmecobius fasciatus
ATGCAGTCTTCCAGGTAAGCCTTCTGGAAGGGAGACCAGCTTAAGTCTGCCTTTGTGGCTTCATCTGGGATTGTTTTCAGAATCTCAGGATCTGGGAATTGTTCTATTTTTTATCCTTAAAAGCTGTCTATGGTGAGAGCTCTCTTCTGCTTCTTACTCATGGTTTTCAGCTGAGGTATCAGTCATCAGCAGGGAGTGCTACTGCAGTTTCAATTTGCCCTGGGGCAGTTTGCCGAGTTGACTTCCGGTCTGAGGCTGGTCGGGCTAGATCTGCACTAGGACCACGTTTTCAGCTGCTCTCAATCCACCCTTTACCAAAGGCAGATCTGCCAAAGCACCTGCCTGCAAGTAGAGCAAAGTGACCCAGGTGTCTCCCAAGGGCTTCCTGGGTGCCTAAAATCCGCCCCTCTATCACAGCCCTGACTTCCGCCCCGGCTGGTGTCTGATTGTGACCAGTTCCCGATTCCCCTGAGGCTAACATTCTCCAGAGTTTTTTCAAAATAGATTGTTGATAGAAGAGCGTTGTACTCCAAGTGTTTGGTGGAGCCCTCACTCCAAAACCAGTTCGGAGGCTCACTTTGTCTGGGTCTGAGGGAAGGTCTCAGGAGCTCACAGAGAATGCTGTCTGTAGTTCCCCGTCTTGGCTCCGCCCCTGCTAAGTAACATTTATCAAAACAATCGACAAAGATTATAGCAAGAAAAGTTCCAAACAGGTTTGTGATTTAGACATGAAGTATAATCTCATAAGTATAGTAGGGGAACATAAAATGTCTTACCTCTCAGATTTATAGATAAGAGAAGAATTTATGACCAAACAAGATATAGAGAATATTATATATCATGGAATGGGAAATTTTGATTACATTAAATTAAAAAGGGTTTGCACAAAATCAATGTAGCCAAGATTAGAAGGAAGGCAGAAAACTGAAAAAAAGCCATGTAGTTTGGAAAGTTTTTCTGATAAAGGCCTTATTTCTCAAATAGATAAGAGAACTGAGTCAAATTTATAAGCATATGAGTCATTTCCTTAATTGATAAGTGGTTGATGTTTATGAACAGGCAGTTTTCAGAAAAAAATGAAATTAATCATAAAAATGCTCAAAGTTAGTATTGATTAGAGAAACAACTTTAAGGTGCCATAGTATTCCAATCACATTGCCTAATGTGACAGAAAAGTGAAATGACAAATGTTGGAGAGGATATGGAAAAATTAGGACAATAATGCACTGAGGTTGAGTTTTGAACTTTACCCATTCATTCTGGAAAGCAATTTAGAACTATGTCCAAAGGGCTATAAAACTATGCATAAAACTTTGATCCAATAATAGTAATCCTAGGCCCATATCAAAAAGCGATTTTTAAAAGAAAAGGAAAAAAGGATGTGTATGTAAAAAAATTTTCATAGAATCTCTTTTTGTGGAAATAATGGAATGCCTATAAATTTAGGAATGACCCAAAAAGTTGTGATATATGATACTATTGTAGTATAAGAAATAATGATGAGCAGAATGGGTTTAGCAAAACTGGGAAAGATTTATATGAACTGATACAAAGTGAAGTGAGAGCAGAACCAAGAGAACATTGTACACAGTAATAGCAACATTATATGATAAATGATTTAGCTATTCTGATCCATACACTGATCCAAAATAAATCTGAAGGACTCAATGAACAATGGTGTCTGCTTCCAAAGAAAGAACTGATGGAGTATGAATGTGGATCAAAACATGATTTTTTTCAACCTTCATTTTTCTTGTTTTATTTGTTTCTTTATTTGGGGTCTGTTTTCTTTAACAATATGACTAATGTAAAATGTGTTTTATACAACTTTGCACATATAATTTAAATCCAGAAGGCTGGAGAGTATTGGGGAAGGGAGAGAATTTGTTACACATTATTATTGTGTGTAATTGGAAAACGTATAAAATTTTTCACTTAAAAAGTTGCAAGCTGCCTTGTGAAGAAGTAAGTTTTCCAACTTTGAAATTGTTTAAGTGGAGGTAGCTTTGATGTCAATAATAAATGAACTCTTAGCTTCCTTTGAAAGTGTAGGATTCAGCATCATGATCATACCTAACCTAGTGGAGAAAATACATATAATAATATTTTTATGTCAGACCTTTGGACATGAAACAATAGTGTTTAAAAGAAATGCCCCATCTGGCACTATTCTCTGAAGGACACAATAGCTATTCAAGTGTTTCCATGAGGAAGAGAGAAAAAATTGGTTATCAATGAATAGCAACTTTGTACTATCTGTAGTGTGAGAACATTTTATCAATTTAAATCATGCCTTTGAAAGAAGTCTCAAGTGGCACATGTCATCTTTTCTATCCAGCTCTGCCAGCTAACATTCCTCTGGACTCATTTCCCCTTACATCTTTCTTTTTGCCTTCTCCAGTCTATTTTCATATGCTATTGTTCATTATGGACTAGAGGTGACAAAGAAGGCCAAAGGTTTATACCGAGTAAAATTTTCATTACAACTACATATGAAAGAAGTATTTCTTGTGAAATAGCCCATCTTTACCAAGAACATGGATTGGGATTCGGATTGTGTTTGGATACCTATATATGTTCCTTGTTCTGTAGACAAAAATATAACACCTTGGTAAATTTGTTGCTGTCTAGATAAGACTAAAACATCCAGAGTATATAGTGAATTTTATACTTGTTATAGGGGGATGCCCCCATAGCCATATAAATGATGATGTGATTAGCCTGCCTGGTTTACTCATCTCACTGTGAAACTGAATTGTACACAGAGAAAATGATACCAAAAAATACCTTCAGATGTATGTAGTGGAGTGGGGGCAGGAAGAGAGAAAGGGAAATGGAATCACATCCATTATATTGAGACAAAGACCCTGGAACACTAAGATAAAGCTGCTACTAAGGCAGCCAACAAAATTGAGAGATGGAAAGAAGGAGAGATAGAGAAGTTCCACAACCCAGACTTATGTCAGGTGTTTTCCTATTGTATTTAATTACTGTTGCTAACTAGATATTAAGATCAGTTTCTTACATTTTTACAAAAAGACAATAATATCTGTGAGTACTTTTAATATTTAAATTTAGTTCCCTTTATATGTGGTGCCATGGGCAAACCCTGTTTGCCTATGATATATTCTGTATTAGACTAAAAAAGTTATAAATATTTAAAAATTTTCTAGTTTGAAAGAATAAAATAAAGGATTCTTTCATTTTTATCTTCATATTCCCAATACCTAGCATAATTCTTAGCACACAATAGGTGGTTAATAAATATTTATTGACTGACTATGATATAGTAATACAGTATTTAGCTATTTCTTCCAAATTGAGGGGGAAAGACAATTAGGAATTAAGAAAGAAAGCAAACAGATGCCAATGCACAAAGACTTTTATTTGATTATTGAGAAAACATGTTACTCCCTTAGAAACCCTTCACTCAGACTTTGGTTTGAACAAGCTTGATTATATAGTTATTCACTTCAAATCAGATTGAACTGGAAACTGGAAAAAAAGAGATGAATTCCCAAACTAGTCTGGGGTCTTGTATTGTAAGGACACACAGCCACATATGCATATAATAATTGAAGTTTAAAATTATGACACTCAATTTTTAGGAAAAAGTCAAAATGCTTAGTATATTCTGCTTAAGAAGACAGAGAAGCATATAACATATTTTAGGAAAATGTCTACCTGACAGGCTTACAGCAAAGAAAATTTTTGATCTTTAAAAGTTAAGCTTCAGTAGTTCAGAAAATTTAGCCTTATAGAAATGCGCATTTCCTTACAATGTTGGAAACATAAGGTATTATTGTAGAATCATAGAATCATGGATATTAAAACATCAGAAAATCAAAGAACTGTAGATTTTCAGAACTGAAATAGACTTTAAGAAATTCTTTCATTAATTATGAGGATGATATTGATAAATGAACATTGCATAAGGGCTAAAATGAAGTGTTGTTGAATATTGTTACCTGCCATTTTAACCTAAAAGAATGATTAATTTCTCTTGAGATTTATTTCAGAAAAATAAATTTTCATTCATTCATGTACTTATTCATTTATCCATTCATTTATCTACGTATCTACCTATTTGTTAATTTATACTTAATTTATTTATCCTTATATTTATGTTTATTTATGTTATCTTTTCAAAGTTATTAATGATCTCTTAGCTATTGAAATCTGATAGTCTTTTTGTCAATCTTCATTCTCCTTTGAAACTATTCATTATTCTCTTCCTTGATACTCTTGTTTTTTGAGGTTTTCTTTTTTCCCCCTCCTACTTTCCATATTATTCCAGAGCACAGCACCATCCTTCTAGGCCCTCAGGTTTATAGCTCAGGAGAAACCCTAAACTCCTCACTATCTCTAATTCGTTATATTCAACCTGCTGCCAAGAATTCTGTATTTCACATTTGCAATCCTCTTTTCTTCTGATGCTTCCACTATGCTAGTATGGAATGTTAGGCCCTTATTACTTCTTGCCTGAAGTTCTGCAGTAGCTTGTTGGGGGGGGGGGTGTTTGCCTGCCTCAAGTCTCTCTGCACTCCAAACTATCTTCCATTCAATCACTAAAGTGATTTTTTACTAAAGCTCAGATCCAATAATATCACCCTCTCCCCAATTTACCCCCTCTTACCCACTCCAGTCAGCTTCAGAGGCTCCCTATTGCCTCCAAGATCAGGTATAATATGCTCTTTTTGATATTCTATAATGTCTTCATAACATAGTACCTCTAAACTTTCCAGTCATTTTATACCTTATTCCCCTACATGTGCTCCAATCCACTGACATTGTTCCCTTTGTTATTTTCAAACAAGATATTCTATTTCTTGACTAAGCATTTTTACTGCTTGTTACCCATGCCTAGAATGCCCTCTCTCCTCATATCTGCCTCCTATCTTTCTTGGCTTCCTCTAAGGCTCAGCTAAAATTTCACCATCTGTAAGAAACTTTTCCCAATAGTCCTTAATTCTACCTCCTTCCCTTTGTTCATTATTTTTAAATTATGATGTATATAGTTTTATTGTACATCATTGCATATTGTTTTCCCCTTTAGATTATGAACTTCTTGAAGACAAGGACTATTTTTTATCTTCCTATTCCAGTGCATAGCATAGAACCAGGGCTTGCAAGATGTTTATGGACTGATATCAAATGCTCTAGGAAATTAACAATAAATCTTTTTTGGTTTATATTTTAATTAAATTTTTCTTTTCAGTAGATAACTTTCTTACGAACTTTAGGTATTTTTATCATTACAAGCAGCTCTCAATTATGTCCAACCTTGTTTCTATTATGTGCACACAGTTCTAGAGTTCCTATTCTTATGCTTTTGTCCTGGCAGGAGTGAGCTCTCTTTTGTTCAGTTGCTTTTCAATTTGTGATTCCATTTGGGATTTTCTGGCAAAGATACTTCTGTGGTTTGGCAATAAACCAGATCATTTTACAGATGAGGAAACTGAGGCAATTAGGGTTGAGTGACTTGTCCAGGGTTGCCCTGCTAGTAATTGTCTGAGGCCAGATTTGAATTCAAGAAGAAGAGTAACTTCTGGCCTGGCACTCTCTCTGCTGTCTCATCTAGCTGCTGAGAGGTCTTTATCTCTTCTGTAGAATCCTTTTTCCCTTTTGTCAAGATTCAGCACAAGCATCACCATCTCCCTTTCAAACTACATTTAATTTATATTGAATTGTTTTTGTTTTCTTTATGTGTATTCTCTCTATAGTTTTATATGTCATTATTTCTCCCTTTAGAACTGATTGTTTCACTGATTGTATTTCTATTCCTGATGTTTAGCACAGTGCTTGGCACATGGTAAATGCTTAATAAATAATTATTGATTGATTGTTGGCTTATTGATTCACTGTTAGCTGTGGTAAATTTTGCCTTAGACAGTCTGTTTCCTGCCAGGGTCTGTCCCTCTTTCTTCTTCCTTAATTTGGCATACGTTCAGGGAATATATTCTCATTTTGTTATGCTGAGCAATGACTAAGAAGGTACATTTGTTTCAAAGATATAACTTAAATTATTTAAATATGATTTATTTATAAAATTGTGATTGTTAGGAATCTTTGTCTCTACATGAGTATAGCTAATCTAGAGTTAACTCTATTTGTGGCATTTTCAAGCACACTTTCTTCTTCCAATCATAAATACTTCATCTATAAATATCCAATTTTGTACAGGAAATAAAAAGACTTCATATTCACTTGTTTCAAAAGCCATGGATAAAATGGCAATAAATCTCTCAGGTTCAAAAATGGGCAACTTCTATCCTTCTGTCGGTGTCCTTGGTTTCTCCTGATCAATTGGGTCCCCACATGCTGCTCACTTGTAGAATCCTGGGTGACATGCAGGATCAGGTTTTTGTGATGAGATTCTTTTTTCTGTTTGGAAAGAAGTAACCTACCTGAGTTCCTTCAAAGTGCTGAGCAGACTGATTTGACCATTTTGACTTTCTTTTGTGTGTCAGGTGAAATAGCATACTGTGTGCTCACCACAGGAAGTGAATGCAGAGTACTTAAGAGCCCTGTAACTATCCTCACTTTTAAAAAAATAAATAAATAAAACAAGTTCTATTCCTGTACCTTGGGAATATTGATTCTGAAAAGTTTCCAAGTCATACCTTAAAGTTCTTTACAAAAATAATGTTTGCTGAAGTTAGGGATAAATTTCACAACAAAGGTAATGAAAGTCCAGTTTGTAGAGTATAGTTCTGGCTTTGAAAATGTTGAAGTTTCTATAATAGAGTCTTATTCATGAAGCAGAATAGAGCCATGTTCCTCCTTCCTTTTCCCATATATTGTCAAGATATTAGGAGACACCCTGTTTTCTAGAGTTAAGGCCCAGGAAGCAAGCTGTGCCTTATTATAACAAGAAGCCTTTGTTCTTACCCTCTGGATGATCTCAGCAACAACAATATCTCCGAATTGTTTTATATAATTATTATCGTGCTTTGACCAGGTATTCTCTGAGTTTGGACAAGCACCTGCTATATCCATGTTCTGGTCATAAAGACCTGCTAAGAAACAAATTTGTCTTATTGTTGCTGTTACCCCTCATTGTTAGGGCTATATCTCTCTGAGAAGCCATTGATACAAATATTGAGATTTCCCCACACTGCCTCGGGTCCACCCACTAGAAGAAGGGCTAATCTGACTCATTGCTTACAAGTCATTGTCCTCACTTTGAAATTAAACTTCTGATCGGTTCCTGATTCTCCTTTGTCTAGCCTGCTCTGTTAGTGACCAGTGAGCCACAGATTAGAGACTGGTTTGATGTGGCTAACAATCTTCCCCATACAGACACACATGTACACACAATATTCATTGCAACTCATATTGGTGAATCTATGGTATTTAAATGGCAGATTAATCAATGAATCGTATTCTAAGTCTACAATGGTGACTTGTAATTGAAAAAGCACTACAATAATTTTAGAAAAAATACCCAACACTCTTTATTTGATATAAAAATCCAAAAATTATGGCACAAATTAAAGAGATTTTTGAGACTTTCCATTCAATTTCTTTTTATTCCATCCATTCTATTTTTAAAATGTTGTAACAGAATGAGTTAGAGCCCTAGAGAGTTTCAGAGATTTCTAGTACCTCATTTATCACTAAATAGCTGTGTAGTCCACTTAACCTCCTTGTACCTTTGTTGTTTTATCTCCATGAGAAAGAGATCAGACCAGATTTAAAAAATTTATTCCAGTTCTAAAATACTGCAATTATAATAATAATAATTAGAATTTATGTAACAATCTAGGGCTTATAAAACTGTTCATGAATATTATCTTCTTTGATATTCTAAAGTGATATAGAATTATATAATATAATGTGACATGAATGACATGAAATAATATAAGAACATTCAGTATATAACATGGATCTCTCCTCACCTTTTAAAAAATGGCTATTAGGAGTACAACTTGAACTTAAAATTTATTTCCCTTAAATTAACAATATTTAATGGTGAAAATGGATATAATTATGTAATAAAAACTCTTATCTGTAGAGCAGAATGTCCAGCCTTATGGACACAGGTTTTTTTTTTTTTTTTTTTTTGCCATTGAGTGAATATAGAGGAGAGTCTTAAAATAGTTTATTCATGCTCATGCCTCTCTGTGAGTGCCATCTTTTCTTTTTAATATTTTATTTTTTCCAATTATATGAAAATAATTTTTGACATTTGTTTTTTTTTTTAAATTTTGAGTTCCAAACTTTCTTCTTTTTTTCCCCAAGCTCATACCTGAGATAGCAAGTAGTTTTATATAGGTTATACATGCGCAATCATGTAAAACATTTCCTTATTAATCATATTATAAAAGAAGACAGACCAAAAAGAAAAATAACCCGTAAAAATAAAGAAAATACAAAAAATGCTTTGATTTCTGATGCATTAGTTTTTTCTCTGGAGATGGAAAACAATAAGTCCTTTGGAATTCTCATACATCTTTATATTCCTGAGAATAGCTAAGTAATTTACAACTGATTATCATATAATCTTACTATTGCTGTGTATAATGTTCTCCTGCTTCTACTCACTTCATTTTGTATCAGTTCATGTAAGTTTTTCTAGGTTTTTCTGAAAGCATCCTGCTTATCATTGTTTCTTATAGCACAATACTATTCCATTACAATCATATACCACAGCTTGTTAAGTTAATTCCTAATGGATGGACATCCCTTTAATTTCTAATTCTTTGCCACCACAAAAAGAACTGCTATAATTTTTTTCACATATTAGTCCTTTTCATTAAAAAAAATTCTTTGAGATACTGACTGGTTGTGGCATTGTTGAATCAAAGAATATACATATTTTTTTTCTTTTTTTAAATTTTATTTTATTTGCATAACATATGTGTGGGTAATTCTTCAACAATAACCCTTACATAGCTTTCCGTTACAAATTTTTCCCCCCAACTCCCCACCCCTCCCCTAGATGGCAGGATATCCACTACATGTTAATTATGTTAAGATATTGGCAAATCGAATATATGTATACATATTTCCAAACTTATGGTTGTTGTGCAAGAAAAATCTTATCTACACAAACGATATATCAGATAAAGGAAACACAATGTAAGCAAACGTCAATCAAGGAGTATGAGAATGTTATGTTGTGGTCCACATTTCGCATCCCTCTCTCTGGGTGTATATGGCTTTCTTCAGTGAACAATTGGAGGTGGTTTGAAACATTTCATTGTTGAAGAGAGCCATGTCCATCAGAATTAATCATCATATAGTACTGTTGTTGCCGTGTATAATGATCTCCTGGTTCTGCTCATTTCACTCAGCATCAGTTCATGTAAGTCTCTCCAGGCCTCTCTGAAATCATCTTGCTGGTCATTTCTTACAGAACAATAATATTCCATAATAGAATATACATATTTTGATTGCCCTCTAAATTGCTCTCTGGAATGGTTGGATAATTTCTGTGAGTGACATCTAGACAGACCCATGTAGACACACATACTCTACAATTTTATATGTTGCTTCATAAATATGGTCATGAAAAACCTCAGCATATATGTACACACATATATACATAAATTATATATGCACATATATACATACATATATGCATATGTGTATGCATTTGCACCTTGTCTTTTCTGGTATAAATGTTTCCTCTGTGACAAGTAGGCATTGTTTCGACCTTGCTTTGAATCTCTAGCATTAAGCATATCTGTCACATAGTAAATGCTTAGTGACAAGTTGAGTTGACCTAGCGTCTAAGCTTCTGATAATTCTTTGTACTCAGTTCAACTAGAATCTGGATGATACCCAAACACTTTTTAGCCTGAAAGACCCTATTAAATTTTTTTTTCTCTGGTATTCTTTCAAGAACTCAAGATAACTTCCATATCATAATATAAAGTCAAAGAAAGACTGCAATGTTGGATTATATTTATAATTCCTCTAAAATAATAAGTTGCTCTATGGATTAAGACCAGAGTAGAGTTTGGGAAATAAAGAAATTCAGTGTCTTACTCAGATAAATATGTTCATAGAATGGGGACTTCAAAGTTTGATTTGGAGTAGAGACACATAATACTGGGAAAACAAAGTCTTTCTTCCCAGGCACCAACTTTTGGAAAATTTGTCTTTCTTTAATTTAGTGAACAATATCCTAGAACACCACCTTGTGGTTGTCCTTATGTGTCGTACCTTGCACCATCGAATAGCATTGTTTCTTGTTCTAGCCACTCTTTTTGACCCATTTGTTAAGATTGCTTCTACAAAACTTCTCCCCCAACTTTATTATGACCTAATTTAATTTGTCTCAAGTATATTTTCAGTTCTTTTGGCTTTTTTTACTTACTTCTCTTTGTCATTCATATCTATTACTTGATGTACTAACTCAATTTTTTTCAGGATAGGAAAGAAAGTACAAATGCAAATTAGAAATTTATTCAGTTTTACCAATTCTTTCCTCCTTTATTTCTTGTTGACCAGTGGAAAGATCACTATCTTTGGAGTCAGAGGATATGGGTTCAATCCCACTTTCTCTATTACCATTTAAGGCACCACCATCCTTCTAGTCCCTCTCAGTAATGTAGGTATTATCCTTACTCTCTCTCAGTCTCCTCTCATATCTAATCTCCTGTCAGAACCTGTAAATATCTTTGCAATATCACTCAAAAAAGACTGCTTCTCTCCTCAGATACTGTTCCTACTTTAATGCTATCCTTAATAACTTCATTCCTAGACTATTGCAATAGCTGTCTGGGGGGAAGGGTGTCTGCCTGTCTCAAGCCTCTTCTTCTCCATTCAGCTAACTAAAATGATTTTTCTAAAGTGTAGGTTTGATCATGTCACCCCTTTATTCAATAAACCTTAGTAGATCCCTATTACCTCAAATTAAATATTGAATACTCTGGCATTCAAAGCTCTTTATTTTCTAGTTCCTCTACCCTACCACCTATCTAGTGGCAGCTAATTTCTTCTTCCTTTCTATATATTCTTTGGTGCAGCAACATCAACATTATTTAAATAACAGAATTAAGAGATTCCATCTCTTGACTCTAGGCATTTTGTCTGGTCATTTCTCATATCTAAAATGTTCTCCTTTCCTGTTTCCACCTCTAGACTCCCTTAACTTCTTTAAAGTCCCAGTACAATATCTCCTTCTACAGGAAGCATTTCCCAATCCCTTATAATTCTGGTTTTTCCCATCTGTTGATTATTTCCAATTTATTCTGCTAATAGCTTGTTTATATGCAGTTGTTTAAATGTTTTCTCTACCAGTGAATTGGGAGTTCATTGAAGGCAAGAAGCATCTTTTGCATTTATGTATTCCCAGTGGTTAGCACAGTGATCTCTTCCTGTAATCAGATACTAGAGAAAATGCTCCTTAATAAATGAAGGTGAAGCTTAAAAAGAACTAAAGAAAGCAAAACCCCTTTACTTTTTTTTTTAAAGTATCTTCTCAAAGCAGTGTTTATATGTATCTGCCAATTCTCCCTCATGTATTTTAAACATTTATTTAAAAAAACTTATTTTTCTTTCTAGTTCATGTCTGTGTTCAAACTGTTTGTATATAACCTGTTGATATATATTTCTTTGCACAACTTGTGTATGTTTGCATAGTTCATTGAAAGAATCCTTTTTAGCTCATGCAAATACTACTGTAACAATGAAGATGATGACTAGCTTTTATATTGCACCTTAAAGTTTACAAAGAATTTTATGTATATTATTTCTTTTGTACCTTATAATTTCAGGAGGTATGTGCTGTTTTTTTTTTTTGTTGTTTTTGTTTTTTAACAGATAAGGAAAATGAGTCTGAGAACAATTAAGTCACTTGCCTAGAATCCCACAGTTAGGATT
This sequence comes from Myrmecobius fasciatus, assembly GCA_023553655.1. Taxonomy (NCBI): domain Eukaryota; kingdom Metazoa; phylum Chordata; class Mammalia; order Dasyuromorphia; family Myrmecobiidae; genus Myrmecobius; species Myrmecobius fasciatus. Next base: position 246,933 of record JAJPUD010002574.1, read on the forward strand.
TGAACTCAGGTCTTCCCAATGCCATCCTACCTCCTAACAGTTTGTCAACATTGTTCATTTAAGGGATGAAAAAATACCTTTATTTCTGTTAGACCCTTACATAAGTCAAGTCAACAAACCTTGTTTGAGGTTCCTATTTATGCCAAGCACTATCTGAAGCATTAGAGATTTAAGACAATAAAATAAAATAAATAAATCCATGCTTTTAAAAAATTTCCTTTTTAATTAACAAATAAAGCAGGAGACACATCAGTGATAATTAGCTTAGGGAGCAGATGAACGTTTTGAAGCAGAAAAGAGTATAGTTTTAAAAAATGGCTAGGAAATTTTAGTGTAAGTCAGTGAGCTGACAGTGGATGGAATTGTAAGAGGATAGAGACATTTTTGAGACCAACTTTACTGGGGTTAAACAAAGAAAAGAGAAAGAAACTAACCTACACAATTTACAGGTTCTATATTGTATGATTTTGTCCTGAGAGAAAACTAAGAATACCAACAATAAGTCTAAAAAAGCTTCTGGAGTCCCAGGTTGCTTTCTCCCACAGAGAACCAATTTTTGTCTGCTACTCTTTCACAAAACCTTCTCTTTGGGGTGGTACATCACACATCTTGCTCAGAAACCTGGTAACTTCATTAGCTGATTATATTTTTCTGTGTATTTGACCTGCCTGTCAAAACTACTGTGGAGATGTGCAATGCTTATGCCCATTCAACCTCTCATAGTACCTTTCAGCAGTGAAAGGTCTCCACTGGAGTGGAGACTCAACTAATCTATTCCCTTGTGGAAATAATAGAACTGTGTTTTCCCCTTAGCATTGAATTCCAGAAATTGCACAAATAAACTGGAAAACAATGAAACCTGCACATCCAACATTATTACCTTTTGTGATCCAGAGGCAGCTTCTTTTTGAATTTGTTGATATTTAAAGTTCAGCCTTGATAATTTCCTCCCCATTTTGAAGGTCTGGTTTACATGAAATTCTATGTTATAGTATTTTCTTTTCACACAATCTATATGCCAGTTTTCTTTTCTCTTTTTTTTGAAATGGTATTAGAAGCATTTCTGACCTAGTTCCCTAAAGAGAAAAGCACTAAATCTTCTTGCTTACCCAGCGGCCCCAAACTTCACCACAAGAGCTTGTCAAAAATAGGGAAACCTTTTTAATATAAGCTCTTCCAAGGTTCACAGGCTTACTAGATTCTGCTTTCTGGGTAATAGGCAAGAAATGAAGAACTGCAGGAGCCTCCAGAGAGCTTTCTGGCAGAGAGCGTATAGAACAAAAATAAAATCTCTGTTTTATTTTATTAAGGACCTTTGCAAAGGTTCATTTGAAACAATTTAGTCTGTCTAACATAATTAAGTAACTAAATAGCATCAGATAGAAGGGAGAAACAGTTTTGGATTAATAATGTTTAATTCAGTTATAAGCACTCTAATGCATAGCTAAAATGAGCTAGACAACATTGTCTAAAACCCAGAAGGATGAATTAGGACAAGTGAGTGATGAATTGTAATAAAAAGCAATAAAAAGTCAGAAAGCCATGCTGACCAGTTTGACATTTATGGTTACCAGGTGACAACCAAAGCATTACAGTATTGCAACAGGGTTTAATAAAGCCATTTAGCTGGGATCTGAGAGACTTTTTTTTCCTTGCTATTCCTTAGAAATGAGTTCTCTTGGGACTTGATCCTGGTTAAGCATAGCATTCATTTAACAATTTTTAAGCAGTTATTATTTTCCAGACATTTTGTTGATGCTGGGAATACAAAGACAAAAACAAAAATAACTCTTGAATTCAAAGATTTTACTTTCTTCTGGGGACAGCAATAAGTTAATCAGATCCCTGGGGTAGCAGTTAGATAGTTAGGTGATGCAGTAGATAGAACATTGGGCTTGAAGTCAGGGAGATCTTAGTTCAAATATGACCCAAGACACTTACTATCTGTATGACCCCAGACAAGTTATTTAATTTTTACTTGTCTTGGTTTCTTCATTTGAGGAATGGAGATAGACCTATTTCCCAGGTTGTCATGAGGATCAAATAAGAAAATATTTTTAAAGTGTTTCAGCAGTATGTTATAGAATAGGTGCTTAATACATACTTATTTCCTCCCTCCTTTCTCTAAGGTAGAAAATAAATAGAAATTCTAAGCTGTCTGGTTTGATGAACCTAGGTTTCAGACCCTAGAGAATTGCTGCTCATTTGCTAGGTAACAAATGGGTCAATAGATTGGATGTAGGAGGAAGGAGGGGGTCAGAATGAAAACACAGTGGTTACTGAAAGGATTTTATAGTAGTAAAGGCTCAAAAGATTGAACCTATATTATAGATTTAAGTGTGACAATAGAGGGCAAAAGCTATGAATCTGATAAATATTATAGAGGCAGATGTTATAGCACTTCACTTCTGTTCTCTTTAATTTCCTTGATCTCTCTAATGACTATATTGTCTCCCATGGATGTCATATGACATTAAAAAATATTAGGAATGACAGTTACTTTCAAGGCAAAAATAACAACAAAAGTAAAATAAAATAAATAGAGGAAAGACTTCAGAACTTTGGTTGATGCAGTAGACAATCGTGATTTCAGAAGTCAGGGTGACATATGGTTCCCACCTCTCAGCATAGAGGTAAAAAAGTAAAGATGTAAAATTAAGGGATACTTTTTCAGACATGAAGTATATATTTGTTTTCCTTGGTTATATTATTATTAGGAAGAATTCTAATTGGGATAAGGCTAGACTCAATGGCAAGCAACAACAAAAACATCAAAACTTTAACAAAGAATTTTTATTATTCAATTTTATTTTTAATTTATGGAATAAAACAAGTATTTTCATAACAGTACAATAAAATAGGTAACTGCACATGAAACTGTAAATTTGCTATATACAACTTGTTATTCCTTTCAAATAATAGAAATGGCTAACATCAGACACAAATATATATCTATATATTTATAGTTCATTTGGGTAAAGTCAAAATAACTTATTCCTTCAAAGCTGTTTTTAAAACAATATTGTTTAAGGAAGGAAAGGCACCCACATGTCTAAAAATGTTTGTTACTGCCCTTTTTGTAGTGGCTAGAAACTGGAAACTGAATGGATGCCTATCAATTGAAGAATGGCTAAATAAATTATGGTATATGAATATTATGGAATAATATTGTTCTGTAAGAAATGACCAGCAGGATGATTTCAGAGAAGCCTGGAGAGATTTACATGAACTGATGCTAAGCAAAATGAGCAGAATGAGGAGATCATCATAAAAGATAACAACAAGACTATATGATGATCAATTCTGATGGACATGGTTCTCTTCAACAATGAGATATTTCAAACCAGTTCCAGTTGTTCAGTAATGAAGAAAGCCATATACACCCAGGGAGAGGCCTGTGGTATCTGAGTGTGGACCACAACATAGTATTTTCACACTCTCTATTGACGCTTGCTTGCATTATGTGTTCCTTCTTAGGTTTTTTTCCTTGTAGATCCGATTTTTCTTGTACAGCAAGATATCTGTATAAATATGTATATACCTATTTGATTTGTCAAGTATTTTAACATAATTTCCATGTATTAGACTTCCTGCCATCTAGGGATGGGGTCAGGGAGGAGGGAAAAATTTGTAACAGAAAGCTTTGCAAAGGTCAATGTTGAAAAATTACCTATGCATTTGTTTTGCAAATAAACAGCTTTAATAAAAAGAAATTAAAAAAAACCAATATTGCTTGATTCTCCAAATTTCCTTTATGAAAAAAGACAGAACATTGCCTCAGAGCAGCAGAAATAAACATATAGAGCAGCAGAAATAATCATAGAATGAGCTAGTTGTCCTCTTGGACAATTTGAGAAGACTCCAGGAAAGATACAACCTGTAGGGGTTAAGATTTGGGCTTAGTAAGGTGCAAAAACCCCTAAGATGATCCTGCAGAATCAACAAACCAGTCCTGAAGAAAGACAACCTTAGTCTTAGAAACTTTAATTTTCCATATGGTGTTGGGGTTTGATGGCTGAGTAGGAAGAGAGTGAAAGACTTTCCACTGTCAAGGAACACAGAGGGACAGGGACCCTACTGGTATTGGGCATGTGCAGGAGAAAAGAGTCCCTAGTTTCTGTTCTGGAGCAGAGGGAACAGCTGTTGTTCGCAGCCAAGAAAGGGACTTTAGGGAACAAGATCATATACAGAGCCATGTTGTTGGTGGTCCTTGCCATTACTTAGGAATGAAGAGCAGAGATCAAGGTTGAGCCCTCAGAAAGTAACAGTGAGAAGAAGCTTAGACTTGGGGCATCATTCCCCATGCCATGGAACTACAACTTGATTTCATTAGTAGCTGCTAAAAACAAAATTACATAATCAACAAATAAATGAGTAAAACAAGGAGAAAGAACACAACTATAAAGCGTTACTGTGGTGATAGAGAAGTGCTGGGTATTCTGAGGAAGAAAATAGAGTTTAAAAAGCTACTTCTTTTTCAATGAAAAATGTCAAATGGTCCCCAGCACAAATGGAGTTGTTAGAACTCAAAAAGGACTTTAAAAATCAAATAAGAGAAACTGAGGAAAAATTTGGGAAAAAATAAGAGAAATTCAAAAAAAATAAAATTGTGAAAAGAAAAAAGAAATTTCTATTTGAAATCAAAAGCTTAAGAAAATAATTCCTTGAAAACTAGAATTGGTCAAAAGGTAGCTAATGCTGTTTTCACATACCAAGGAATCATAAAATAAAATCAAGAATGAAAAATTAGAAGTGAAAGAGAATATCTCATCAGAAAAACTATTGAACAGACTGAGGAGAAATAAGAATAATTGGACTACCTGAGAAATACAATAAAAAAAGAATCTTGGCACAATATTACAAGAAATTTTGAAGGAAAATTACCTTGAAATTCTATAACAATAAGGCAAAACAAAAATAGGAAAAGAAAAAGAATAACAAACAAAAAACCCTACATCATTGATCATCACCTAAAGAGATCCCAAGAGGGAAACTTGTAGGAATATAACTGAAAAATTTTTAAGCTCCAGGATTAAGTAGAAAATATTGGAAGCAACAAGAAAAAGATAATTTAAACATCATGGAGCTGCAAAAAGGATTACATAGGACATAGAAGCAACTATATTGAAGGGCTCTAGGTTTTGGAATACTATATTCTGTTGAGCAAAAGAGCTGAAGTTACAACAAAGGATAACATGCAGCAAAGTTAAGTATGATTTTTAAAGGAAAAAAAATTCATTTTTAATGAAATAAAAGACTTTCAGGTTTTTGTGAGAAAAACTTTAGAAGTTCAAGGAAGATTTGACATATAGCATTCAGGAAAAATTTAAGGTAAAAATTAAAGAGCAATTATAAGGGATTCAATAAAGTCAAATTGTTTACTTCATATAGGTGAAAATATTAATAGTATTCTTATGACTACTATCATAATTTGGGTAGTTTGAAAGAAAAGCTTAAGTAGAACTGAGTATGATGGAGTTAATCTTTTTTAATTTAAAAAAAATATATGTTCACTTAATAGTATTTTATTTTTTACATTTATATGTCAAATATTATTCAGCATTAATTTTTATTTTGGGCATAGTTCCAAATTGCTCTCCAGAATGGCCAGATCAGTTCATAACTCTGCCAACAATGTATTAGTGCCTCAGTTTTCCTACATATCCAACATTTATTATTATCTTTTTTGTTATCTTAGCCAATCTGAGAGATGTGAGCCGGTACTTTAGAGTTATTTTAATTTGCATTTTTCTAGTCAGTAGTTATTTAGGGAATTTTTCCATATAGTTATTGATGACTTTATTATCTTTTAATAAAAATTGTTTGGTTATATCCTTTGATCATTTATCAATTGGGAAATGACTTGTATTCTTATAAGTTTGAGTCTTCTATGTAGTTTAGAATTTATCATAAACACTGGCTCTAAAAATTGTTTCTCAGCTTTCTGCTTCCCTTATAATCTTGGATGCCTTGATTTTGTTTGTGCAAAACCTTTTTAATTTAATGTAATCAAAATTATCCATTTTGCAATTCATAATATTCTCTAGTTCTTGTTTTGTTATAAATTCTTCCTTTCTCCATAGATCTGACAGGTAAACTATCCCTTGCTCTCCTAAATTGCTAATAGTGTCTCCCTTTATGTCAAAATCATGAACCTATTTTGACCTTATGTTGGTATAGAGTGTGAAGTGTTGGTCTTCTGCTATGGTATTTTCCAGTTCTCCCAGCAATTTTTGTCAAAAATGGTGTTCTTATTCCAGAAGTTTCTGTCTTTGCATTTATCAAACAGTAGATTATGCACGTGTCTTGAGTACCTAATGTATTCCACTGATCTGCCACTCTATTTCTTAACCAGTACTAAATGATTTTGATGAATGTGACCTTATAATATAGCTTTTGGTCTGACATGGCTAGACCATCTTCCTTGCAATTTTTGTTTTCATTAGTTCTCTTGTTATTCTTGATCTTTTCTTCCAGATCTGTTCTGCCAGAAAATTTTGCTATTATGTTTTCTAGCTCTATAAAATATTTTTGACTGATTGTTATGGCACTGAATAAGTAGATTAAATCAAATTGTAATTTTTATTATATTGGATTACCTGTACAACTGATATTTTTTCAATTATTTAAATATGACTTTTTTATGTGAACAGTGTTATGTAATTGTATTCATATAGCTCCTGTGTTCATCTTGGCAAGTAAGCTCCAAAATATTTTAGAGTGTCTACAGTTACTTTAAATGAGATTTCCTTTTCTGTCTGTTACTGATGGGCTTTGTTTGTAATATGTAGAAATGCTGATGATTCTTGTGGGTTTATTTTTTATTCTACAACTTTGCTGAAGTTGTTAATTTTTTTCCAAATAGTTTTTTTTAAGTTGATTATCAAGGACTCTCTAAGTATACCATCATATTATCTAGAAATAGGGATAATTTTGTTTCCTCATTACCTATTTTAATACCTTTAATTTCTTTTTCTTCTCTTATTGATGATGCTTATATTTTTAGCATGATATTGAATGATAGTTGTGATAATGGGCATTCTCATGTTTGATCTTATTGGGAATACTTCTAGCTTATACTTATTACATATAATGTTTGCTGATGGTTTTAGAGAATATCCCTATATTCTCTAGTGTTGTTAATAGGAAAAAGTGCTGTGTTTTGTCAAAAGCTTTTTCTGTATCTGTTAAAATAATAATGTGGTTTCTATTAGTTTTGTTATAGATATGGTCTATTGTGCTGATAGTTTTCCTTATATTAAACCAACCCTGAACTTTTGGTATAATTTCCATTTGGTCATAATGTATGATCTTTGTGATATATTAATATATTCTCTTTACTAATATTTTAGTTAATTTTTTTGCATCACTATTCCTTTGGGAGATTGGTCTATAATTTTCTTTTTTAAATTTTGGCTCTACCTGGTTTATCAGCACCATATTTGTGTCATAAAAAGTACATGATAGGACTGTTTTTTCATCTATTTTTCCAAATAGCTTATATAGTATTGGAATTAATTGTCCTTTAAAAATATGGCAAAATTTCCCTTTAAGTCCATCTGGCCTTGGAGATTTTTTCTTAGGAAGTTCATTTATGACTTGTTCAATTTTTTTTTCTTTAATAGGGTTATTCAAGTATTTTATTTTCTATTCTGTTAATCTGGACAATTTATATTTTTGCAAATATTCATCTTTTCAATTATATTGTCAGATTTATTGGCATACAGTTGGGAAAAATAGCTCATGATTATTATTTTAATTTTCTTTTCATTGGTGATAAATTCTACCTTTTCATTTTTTTTATACAGGTATTTTCGTTTTCTTTTTTCTTTTTCCTAGTCAAATTAACCAAAGGCTTATTTATGGTTTTTTTCATAAAACCAACTCTTAGTTTTATTTATTAATTAAATAGGTTTTATTTTCATTTTTATTAATCTCTTTTTTAATTTTCAGAATTTCTAATTAGGCATTTGATTGTTTTCAAAATTTGTTTTTTTTTCTATTTATTTTAATTGTATGCCCAATTCATTGACCTCACTTTTATCTATTTGATTAATGAAAGCATTTAGAGATATAAAAAATTTCCTCTAAGAATCACTTTAGTCGCATCCCTTAAATTTTTGCATGTTGTCTTATTATTGCAATTCTCTTATTTAGAATTATTGATTGTTTCTGTGATTTGCTTTGTGACTCACTCATTTTTTTTACAATTGCATTATTTTTAATTTCCAGTTACTTTTTGGCCTATTTTTTCATGATTCTTTATTACACATAATTTTTGTTATATCATGATCTGAAAAGATGCATTTAACATGATGCTGTGATTCTAAAAAAAATTAAACCTCTAGGGATAGATAAAAAGGAATAATTATTTCATTCAAATGAAGCACAAAAGGAAAAATTGTTATGGAAAAAGCTAATGGGGGGAGGTACTGGAAGTACTGGAAACTTACTCTCATTGAGAATGGTTAAAGAGGAAAAAATATTTCTATGTTTCTCTCTCTCTCTCTCTCTTTATATATATATATATATATATATATATATATATATATATATGTACACACACAGAGTCTCCCACACATATACACATACATATATAGACACATATGTATATGCATATATAGATAACATGCATGTGTATATCTGTATATCTGTATGTTTCTATGTATCTAGAAAAGTATAAAATATTTTCAATTCAGAAAAAATAAAGAGATAAAGCGAAAGGATTGGAGGAGAAGATAATGGAAGGATTTTAAAGAAGTAGGCAGGTTAAGAAATAAGAGGGTAAGGTCATAGATAGAAGTAAAACAGAAGAGTGAGGAGAGCTATGGTGAATAGAATAATAAGGATAGTGAGGAAGATTAGGAAGGAGGAAAATATACAAGTAATTGTAGTTTAGAATGTGAATGGGGTGAATTTTCCCACAAAACAGAAATGGCTTGCAGATTAAAAATGTGAATTCAATTTGTTGCTTTTAGAAAATATGAAAAATGAGAGCTATACATAAAGACAAAACAAAGGGCAAGAATATAATTAATTATTTATCAAAAGTAGGGATAATGTTTATAATCTCAGATAAAGTTAAAATAAATTTAATCAAAAGTGAAAATAGAGAAACTATTATGTCAGCAAAATTATTCAATATAACTTTAGACCATTTACAATATGTAGACAGTATAGAGCAACTAAACATATAACTGTCAAAACAGATACAGAAACCTTATAATCATAAATGTAAAACATTTTTATGTAAATAAACTCAGATGTAAATAATTGAAGAAAAATATATTGTTCATGGCTAAGTAAGGCCAATATAATTTTGAAAATAAAAATTTTATCTAACTAACCTATTTATTCAATATCATCCTATTTAAATTGCTTTAAAAATTACCTTATTGAATTAAAAAAAATAATAACATGGTTCTTAAAGCTCAGGAACTTCAAAGAAGTCAGAAAAAAAATATGTAAAAGAAGTAGACTCAGCAGTACCAGATTTTAAACTTTATTATAAGGAAGACCATTTCTGAAGAGTAAAAAAGGATAATTTTGATTAATTTAAATTAAAATTTCTTGTATAAATAAAATCTACATAGCCAAGAATAAAAGGAATGAAGAAAATTGGGACCAATATTTAAAAAAAACATATCTCAGATAGGTGTGCTTGGGTTGGAATACTGCTGTGGTATAGGAAATGATGAACATGTTGATTTAGAAAAACCTGGAAAGACTTTGACCTATGAAGGAAGATGCTATTCCCCATTACAGAAACAGATGACAGTTACATATGTGTTTATAAGTATGTATTTGTATATTTATGTATGTTTACAGATATCTACTTATATATATATGTATATGTGTGCATATCTATGTATGTATATATAACTAAACCTGCATGCTAATTATATCCTTTTTTGAAGGTAGAATGTGGAGGGGAAGTAAAAAGTGCACAGCAGAAAACAAAACAAAACAAAAAACAGTAAAGACAAGAAAAATTGCACAGTTGGAAAACAAAATGTAGAATTTTATTAAATAGGCTTTCATGAAATGGAAATTTGTTGTTTTATAATGAATCCTTTCCTATAGTCTGTTATGTACATGGCAATGTTTCTTTTTCTTCTTTTCTCATTTTGTATTAAATTTAAAATAAAAATAATTTTAAAAATAGTATTGCTATCACTACCTTCAGTATTCATTTGGTTCTGTTCATTTTACTTGCCATTATTTTGTTCAGATCTTTTCATGTTTTTTTTCCCCTAAAATCACTTAGGTTATTATTTCCCCTAGCACAGAAATATTCCATCACAATAATATGCCAGAAATTTTGTTCAGCAATTTCCAGTTCTCTGCCACCAAAAAAAAATTGCTGCTACCAACATTTTAGAACATATAGGTCATTTTCCTTTTCTCCAATTATCTTCAGAAATAGAAATTAAATGTGCAACTTATAAAGTTGGGAGTAAAAAAACCCTTGAATTAATAAATAAAACAAAGCATTTTACATGCCTCGAGGATGAAGCAGAGAAGAGATTCTTTTGATTGCCTGGAAAGTTATCAGATTCTTGGTAGCTGCTACATGGCCAACTGGGCTTTCTATGGGATGCTGCCAGCTATTATAACACTTAAAGTGAGTTCAACTTTTAGTTTTTATGCAAAGTATCAAATGATAAATAGAATAATCTGATCTATGCTTATAGTGCTTACTGCAGTGAAACATATTTTAAATATGTACTAAAAACCAGTTGTTTTCAAAAATATTGCCAGAGCTATATCAGTATTTGGGACACTCTGAAGAAAATGTGGGAGAGGAGAATATTAGACTGACTACCAAACCGAAAGTCTATAGAGCCATTGTGTTGACCTCATTGTTGTATGTCTGTGAAACCTGTACAATGTACTAGTGCCATGCCAGAAAACCATGTTACTTCCATTTGAATTGTCTTAGGAAGATTTTGAAGAGAACCTCACAAGATAAGATACCAGAAACTGAGGTCCTTTCCTGAACTGTCAAATAATCAAACTTTACTGCAGAGTGCAACTTTGCTGGGTTGGTCACATTGTTTGAATTCCAAATGTAAGCTTGCTAAAAAATATTTTATGAGAACTAACATAGGCATTCTCAAAAGATGGTCAGAAAAAGTGCCATAAGGACACTTTCAAAATCTCTCTTAAGGACTTCAGAATTGATTTCATGACATGGGAGACACTGTTACAGGATCACCCAGCATAGTGTACCCTCATCAGAAAAGGTGCTCTATGAGCAAAGCAGAATTGAATCAGCTTAAAAGAAATATGCATGAGATGTGCAAAGTTTGAGAATTCACCCCAAATGTTCATAGAGACTGTGTGTTTGAGTTGTGGCACAGAATTTGAATGTATTGGTCTGACCAGCAATAGTTGGTGACTCTAACTTGATTATAACATAATGATGTTGTTTTGGTCATCTTCAAGAATGAAGGACAACTTGTTGATAGCATAAAATATTTGGGAATCTATCTGCCAAGGAAAAGTCAGGAACTATACAAACTAAACTACAAAACACTTTCCACACAAATAAAGTCAGACCTAGTCAATTGGAAAAACATCACGTGCTCATGAGTAGGCCGAGTGAATATAATAAAAATGGCAATATTACCCAAACTAATTTACTTATTTAGTGCCATACCTATCAAACTCCCAAGAAATTATTTTACAGATCTAGAAAAAATAGTAGCAAAGTTCATTTGGAAGAACAAAAGATCAAGAATTTCAGGGGAATTAATGGAAAAAAAAAGGCCGATGAAGGTGGCCTTGCTGTACCAGATCTAAAACTATATTATAAAGCAGCAGTCATCAAAACCATTTGGTACTGGCTAAGAAATAGAGTAGTAGATCAGTAGAATAGGATAGGATCACAGGACAAACCAGGCAATAACTATAGCAGTCTAGTGTTTGATAAACCCAAAGACTCCAGCTCACTATTCAACAAAAACTGTTGGGAAAATTGGAAACTAGTGTGGAAGAAATTAGGACCACCTAACACCACATACCAAGATAAGATCTAAATGAGTTCATGATTTGGATATAAAGAGTTATATTATAAGCAAATTAGAGGAACATAGGATAGTTTACCTCTCAGACCTGTGGAGATGGAATAAATTTATGTCCAAAGAAGATCTGGAACTCTTAATTGAACACCAGATAGATAATTTTGACTATATTAAGTTAAAAAGTTTCTGTACAAACAAAACTAATACAGACAAGATTAGGAGGGAAGCCTCAAATTGGGAAATCATCTTCACATTTAATGGTTCTGATAAAGGCCTCATTTCTAAAAATATAGAGAATTGTCTCAAATTTATGAGAATTCAAACCATTCTACAGTTGATAAATGGTCAAAGTATATGAGCAGACAATTTTCAGATTAAGAAATTAAAACTATTTCTAGTCATATGAAAAGGTGCTCCAAATCACTATTGATCAGAGAAATGCAAATTAAGACAACTCTGAGGTACCTCTACACACCTGTCAGATTGGCTAAAATGACAGGAAATGATAATGATAACTGTTGGAGGAGATGTGTGAAAACTGGGACACTGATACATTGTTGGTGGACCTGTGAACAGATCCAACCATTCTGGGGAGAAATTTGGAACTATGCTCAAAAAGTTATCAAACTGTGCATACCCTTTGACCCAGCAGTGTTTCTATTGGGCTAATATCACAAAGAGATCTTAAAGGAAGGAAAGGGCCCCACATGTGCAAGAATGTTTGTGGCAGCCCTTTTTGTAGTGGCTAGAAACTGGAAACTGAATGGATGCCCATCAATTGGAGACTGGCTGAATAAATTATGGTATATGAATGTTGTGGAATATTATTGCTCTGTAAGAAACGACCAGCAGGATGATTTCAGAGAGTCCTGGAGAGACTTGCATAAACTGATGCTGAGTGAAATGAGCAGAACCAGGAGATCATTATACACAACAATAAGACTATATGATAATCAATTCTGATGGACATGGCTCTCTTCAACAATGAAATGTTTCAAACCAGTTCTAATTGTTCAGTGAAGAAAGCCATATACACCCAGAGAGAAGAATGTGAAATGTGGACCACACCATAACATTTTTATGGTCTCTATCGATGTTTGCTTGCATCGTGTTTCCTTTCTCTGATTTTTTTTCTTGTAGATACGATTTTTCTTGCACAACAATGATAAAGGTGGAAATATGTATACAAATATTCAATTTGTCAAGTATTTTAACATAATTAACATGTAGTGGATTTCCTGCCATCTAGGGGAGGGGTGGGGACTAGGGGGGAAAATTTGTAATGGAAAGCTTTGTAAGGGTCAGTGTTGAAGAATTACCCATACATATGTTTTGCAAATAAAAAGCTTTTAAAAAAAAGAATGAAGGACAACAACCAACATTATAGATGTACAGATGCACATGTATGTACATATACACACACATCCACCCATACACATACACACAATCTTATCCTGTACCCTTAGCATAAAGCAAACCCTTTCAGAATAATTTTCCAAGCATGGGTCTTATCATACCAAACATCAATTATAACTTTGCATCTTTGTCTTTGCTTCTTTGGCACTTTGAATTATGGTCTGAATACAGTGAGCACTTGATATCCATTTAATGGTGATATGTTTCTGTTCAGTGCAACTAGGTGGAAGTGGAGCAGATGGGGAGATACTCACAGTAGTTGGTAGATTTATTTCTCTTTAATCTCTTAACCAGGAATGGAATCAGAGGAAGTGGTAAATAATGGCAGAGAGCTTTTGATCTCCTGAAGAATTATCTACAAGCTTCTTGGTAGCTGCTACATGGTAAGCTCTAGGGTTTGTATGGGGTGTTGTTAGCTGTTGTAAGATTTAAGTGAGTTCAAATTTTAGCTTTTGTAGAAAGTATCAAATGATAAATAGAACAATCAGCTCTATGCCTTCAGTGCTTACTACAGTGAAACATTTTTTAAATGTGTACTAAAAACCTGTTAATCTGTCCAAAAACTAGATATATTTGCTTTCTTTGATCCAACTTAGTTGTCTCTCTGGGAAAGAAGGCAAAACAGAAATGATATCCTAATTATTTATGTATTTACTGGGTTTTTGGTTAGGCTGCTTCTAAACTGGTACTTTCCATATTTTCTCGGCCACAGCAGATTTAATATTTCATTTAAAAAACATTAATAGTGGTTCCATTAAAATTATTTCATCCAAACTCAGAAACTATATCAATCCAAATGAAGGTAGTTGTTTGGGAGATGAACAGGAAAACAAAGCCAAATGAAAGGCACCAGAGTATAGCTAGGATGTTGCTAACATTATATTCTGTCTTAGGTTACATTGGTCAGCTTAGTGTTGCATAGCTTCTGTTTTAGCTGAATAAAGAAGATGCAAGGCTGATTTTTGAGGCAAGAATATAATTGTTCCATTCCAAAAGTTTCGATATAGAGTTGGATGTCCTCTCCAAAGCAAGGCAAGTAAATTCCCATGATACCTGCTCACTTGGTTTAGTATCCAGGGATATGAAGTCACTGATCCACCAGTCCCTTTCCTAAGATGCAGAAAATTGGTTACTCTATTGGCAAATGAAATTTAAAGGAATATAGTAAAGAAATTTTCATGGAAAGAGTCCTGATTTTGGAGTCAGAGGATTCAAATTCAGTTCATTATGATTTCTATCATTGTGACCTTTGAAAATTATATAATCTCCTTAGACCTCAATTTCTTCAAATGAATGGATTGGTCTAGAATGTCTTTGTTGTTTCTTTCATTTCTATATATGTACTCACACAATCCCTTTTAGGTTTATATCATTACCTACGATTCTTTGAAATGCTATGACCAGTTAATAAATTATTCAGGAACTGTTTATGAATTGTCTGCAATGGTTTATAAAGTTCTGAGGAAGATCTCATGGGAGATTCAGAGATTAATAGCACTAGTCCTGTCCTCAAGGAGTTTTTTTTTATTGTTTTAAATAAAAGAAAATAGAAAAATAAGAGAAAAAAACTTTATAAGGTAGTAAATGTGAATTATCAGATAGTAAATAGCACATACAATAGATTCTACCATAGTACTTTTATCAGGGAATATTGTTTTAGTTTTAGTTTTAGTCATGTTTGACTCTTCATTATTTAATTTGGAATTTTGGGATACTGGAATAATTTAACTTTTCCTTCTTCAGATCATTTTACCAATGAGGAACTGAGGCAAACAGTTAGTTTGTAAGTGTCTGAGGCCAGATTTGAACTCAGGATGATGAGTCTTCCTAGTTGCTGATAGAATATTCTTAATTGGAATATATAGAAATACTGAGAAGAAATGAGATTGAAGGATGTGTAAGAATTTTCTAGGTAAAAAGGAATAGAATGGGCATTCTAGTCAATGTGTCATAATCCAGGAGCCACAAAAGCAAACCTTGTGATCAAGGGACATGAAATTGATTTAATTTGGGGGAGATGAGAAGGAAGTTCATATAGGAAATTATGGGAGATTAATTTCAAAAGATGAGTAGGAATCAAATTAAGAAGAACCTGAAGATGATGAATTTGTACATTTGTTCATTAGTCAGTGAAGAACTTGCCAATTTTTAATTCCAGAAAGTAGATAATAATAGTGGAATATTAAGAAATAAACTAAAGGATGGACCGGAGATGCAAAGAAACTATAGATAGAACAATCACTTAGAAGGTTCTTAGTGAAAAGTATGGAATTTGAATCTGAATTAAATGATAACAAGTAGTAATGGAAAAGATATTAAAGATAAAAGATACACTTTCTAAAAATATGGAAAGGGAAGACTTTATCACTAAGCAAATAGATCCCATTTATGGGTGAAGAGGAGTCAAAGATGACTGAGCTTGTGAAACTATGGCAATGGTAGTACTATTAATAAAATTGGTATTGAAAAGGAAGGATTGCATCTTTGGAAGAAAGATGCTTAGTTGACTTTTAATCTAGGTGAATTGGAGGGGATAATGGCACATGTAAGTAGAGCTGTCATATAAACATTCAGATAAGTAAGTTTAGAACCTAGGAGAATGCTCCAAATTGGTGAAATGGATTTGAGAGATATTTGCATAGATGTTATTAAAGAAGTGTTAATGAATATCTTGAAAGAGAAACAGTGATCATCATGAGTTAGTATGTCTTCACTGACCTCATTTTCATTTTATATAAAGTTATTAGAATGGTAAATTCTAGTTTACAGAAAAATTGTCATAGATAAAAACATTTGAAAAGTTCTTTTAGCCTTTCCTTTTATTATTGACAAGATGGAGAAATATAGGCTAGATTACAGTGCAGTTAGAATTAGGTACTTAGCCAAAGAGTAGTATCTTGATATGTTATTGCCATCTTGAAGGAAACTATTGGCATAGTACCTTGGGGATCTTTATTTGGACCTATGCTATTAAGGTCCATATTAAACATTTTCATCAGTGATTCAGATGAAAATATAAACAGTGTGCTTAACTTATTTTTAAATGACACAAAGCTGGAAGAAATAACTAATATACTAGATGACAGCTTTAATTACAAAATAACATTGATGGACTAGAATATCGGGTCAAATATAATGTTAAAATTTAATAAAGATTAATCCTACACTTGGATCTAAATTCAACTTCACAAATTCAAGAGAAACTTGTGACTAGAGAACAGTCCATTTAAAAAATCTGGGAGATTTTTAATGGAACAAAATTTAATATGAGTCCACAAAGAGACATGCTAATCAAATAAAGCCAATAGGGTCCTGGATCCAGTGTATAGAAAAAAAGAACTGGGGTGGAACCAAGATGCTGGAGAGAAGACAGGTCTTTGTCGGAGCTCTTCCTTGCTTCTCAGATCAACACCAGATCAAGTGTCTGAATGAGTTTTGGAGGGACAGAACCCACGTAATGTAACAAATTTCTAGCTGAAGATATTTTGCAAGAACTTCAGAAAAGATCTCAATTGGGTAGTGGGGTATGGGATGTTGCAGGTTGGTGCAGGCATAGTGTAGTGCAAGGAGACCTAGCCAGAGAGGCTTTTGCATGCTGTGAGAATCTAGTGAGAGCTTCATAGCCAAAATACAGTTGTATTTGCTACTCTCTCATAGTTCAGAACCAGTAAATCAAAAGACTAGTTGTGAGACCTCCAACACAACTATAGAAGGCAAATAGTAAGCCCCTGAACCCCAGTATAATATGGGATGTGACTATGCCCATCCAGCAAGGAAAGGAAGATTGTAGCATCAGCCCCAGGGCACCATGAAGTTGATGTCACCTGCAGAGTACAATCTCTCCTTTGACCTAAGAGCAGACTTCAACCTTTAAAAATGAGAAAAAAAAAAAAAGCAAAAAGAGCTCTAACCATAGATAGCTTCTATAGAGACAAGGAAGAACCGACCTCAAACCCTGAGGACACTAAAGGCAAGACATCTCTAGATGTAGTGTCAAAGAGTAATATAAACTGATCTCCATCTCAAAAGGCTTTCTTGGAAGAATTAAAAAGGATCTTAAAAGAGATTTAAAAGAAAAATGGGTGAAAGAAATGAGAGCTCTGGAAAAGAAAACACAAAAATCGTCTGAAGAAACGATTCCTCAAAGAATAGTTTTGATGAAAGGGAAAAAAGAAAATAATTCCTTAAAAATCAGAATTTGTAAAATGGAAAAAATCCCAGTGAACAGAATAACTCTTTAAAAATTCAATTGGCCAAATGCAAAAGGAGATAAAAAAAGCTAATTGAAAAAAAATTCATTAAAATTAGAATTGAACAAATGGATGTGAATGACTCGATGAGACATTAAGAATTGGTCAAAAAAAAAAAAAAACAACAACCCAAAAAATAGAAGAATGTATAATTCAGAAAGAAATAATTCAAATATTGAAGAACCACAATTAGGATTATCCAGGAGCTAGAAGCTTCCTCTTTAAAGCATTGAAAGACCTGAATGATATATTCCAGAGGGAAAAGGAACTTGGACTGCAGCCAAGGATCAACTATCCAACAAAATTAAGATATATGTTTCAAAGGACAGATGGACAGTCAATGAAATGGGGGATTTTCATTTATTTTTGATAAAAGAACAGAACTGAACAGAAAATTTTATCTTCAAATACAGATTCAAGAGAAGCATAAAAAGGAAAGGAAAAAACCCTAAGCTTTTTTTTATTATTAAAAGCTTTTTATTTACAATACATATGAGTGATTTTTCTACATTGACCTTTGCAAAAAAACTTTTTTTTTTGTTCCAAGCTTTTCCTCTCTTTCTCCCCACTCCCCACCCCTAGATGACAGGTAATCTAATACATGCTAAATATGATAAATTATATGACAAATCCAATATATGTAAACATATCTATACAGTTATCTTACTGCACAAGAAACATCAGATCTAGAAAGAGAGAAGAAAAAAAAAACAACCTAAGAAGGAAAATAAAATGCATGGAAATATTCACAGAAAGCGTTAAAATGCTATGTTGTGGTCCACACTCAGTTCCCTCAGGCCTCTCTCTGGATGTGTATGACTATCTTCTTTGCTGAACAATAGGAACTGATTTGAATCACATCATTGTTGAAGAGAACCATGTCCATCAGAATTGATCATCGTATAGTCTTGTTGCTGTGAATAATGTTCTCCTGGTTCTGCTGATTTCACTCAGCATCAATTCATGCAAGTCTCTTCAGGCTTCTCTGAAATAATTCTGCTGGTCGTTTCTTACAGAACAATAATATTCCATGACAATCATGTATCATAATTTATTCAGCCATTCTCCAACTGATGGGCATCCTTTCAATTTCCAGTTTCTTGCCACTACAAAAAGGGCTGCCACAAACATTTTTGCACATATGGGTCCCTTTCTGTCAGTTAAAATCTCTTTGGGATATAGGCCCAGTAGAAACACTGCTGGGTCAAATGGTATGCACAGTTTGATAACTTTTTGAGCATAGTTCCAAATTGCTTTCCAAAATGGTTGTATCCATTCACAAATCCACCAACAATGCATCAGTGTCCCAGTTTTCCCACATCCCCTCCAACATTCATCATTATCATTTCCTGTCATTTTAGCCAATCTGACAGGTGTGTAGTGGCATCTCAGAGTTGTCTTAATTTGCATTCCTCTGATCAATAGTGATTTGGAGCACCTTTTCATGTGACTAGAAATAGTTTCAATTTCTTCGTCTGAAAATTGTCTGTTCATATCTTTTGACCACTTATCAATTGGAGAATGGCTTGAATTCTTATATGTTTGAGTCAATTCTCTATATATTTTAGAAATGAGGCCTTTATCAGAACTTTTGAATGTAAAAATATTTTCCCAATTTACTGCTACCCTTCTAATCTTGTCTGAATTCATTTTGTTTGTACAAAACCTTTTTAACTTGATATAGTCAAACTTATATATTTTGTGATTAATGATGATCTCTAGTTCTTCTTTGGTTCTTCTTTCCCCCTCCACAGGTCTGAGAGGTAAACCATCTTACATTGTTCTAATTTGTTTATAATATCATTCTTTATGCCTAGATCATGAATCCATTTTGACCTTATCTTGGTATATGGTGTTAGGTGTGGGTCAATGCCTAGTTTCTTCCATACTAGTTTCCAATTATCCCAGCAGTTTTTTGTCAAATAGAGAGTTTTTATGCCAAAAACTGGGGTCTTTAGGTTTATTAAACACTAGATTACTATTGTCATTGAGTATTTTGTCCTGTGAACCTAACCTATTCCACTGATCCACTACTCTATTTCTTAGTCAGTACCAAATGGTTTTGGTGACCACTGCTTTATAATATAGTTTTACATCTGGTACAGCTAGGCCACCCTCACTTGCATTTTTTCCATTAATTCCCTTGAAATTGTTGACCTTTGTTTTTCCAGATGAATTTTGTTGTTATTTTTTGTATTTCAGTTAAATAATTTCTTGGGAGTTTGATTGGTATAGCACTAAATAAATAGATTAGTTTAGGTAGTATTGGCATCTTTATTATATTCACTTGACCTATCCAAGAGCACTTGATATTTTTCCAATTGTTTAGATCTGACTTTATTTGTGTGGAAAGTGTTTTGTAGTTTTGCTCATATAGATCCTGATTTTTCCCTTGGCAGATATATTCCAAAATATTTTATACTATAGATAGTTATTTTGAATAAAATTTCTCTTTGTACCTCTTGCTGTTGCATTTTGTTGGTGATGTATAAAAATGCTGATGATTTACGTGGATTTATTCTGTATCCTGAAACTTTGCTAAAGTTGTGGATTAATTCTAATAGTTTTTTAGTTGATTCTCTAGGGTTCTCTAAGTAGACCATCATATCATCTGCAAAGAGTGATAATTTGGTTTCCTCATGACCTACTCTAATTCCTTTAATCTCTTTTTCTTGTCTTATTGCCAAAGCTAGCATTTCTAATACAATATTGAATAGTAATGGTGATAGTGGGCAACCTTGTTTCAGCCCTGATCTTATTGGGAATGGTTCCAGTTTATCACCATTCAGATATGATGTTAGCTGATGGTTTTAAATAGATGCTACCAACTATTTTAAGGAAAAGTCCATTAATTCCTATACTCTCTAATGTTTTTAATAGGAATGGATGTTGGATTTTATCAAATGCTTTTTCTGCATCTATTGAGATTATCATATGTTTTTTTGTTAATTTGGTTATTAATATAGTCAATTATGTTAATAGTTTTCCTAATATTGAACCATCCCTGCATTTCTGGTATAAATCCTACTTGGTCATGGTGTATTATTGTGGGAATGATTTTCTGTAATCTCTTTGCTAATATTTTATTTAAGATTTTTGCATCAATATTCATTAAGGAGATTGGTCTATAATTTTTTTTCTCTGTTTTTGTTTTACCTGGTTTAGGTATCAGTACCATGTCTGTATCATAAAAGGAGTTTTGTAGGAATCCTTCATTCCCTATTTTTTCAAATAGTTTATATAATATTGGAGTTAATTGTTCTTTAAATGTTTGGTAGAATTCATATGTAAATCCATATGGTCCTGGGGATTTTTTCTTAGGGGGTTGATTAATGACTTGTTCTATTTTTTTTTCTAAAATGGGACTATTTAAATAATTTATTTCCTCTTCTGTTAATCTGGGCAATCTATGTTTTTGTAGACATTCCTCCATTTCACTTAGGTTATCAAATTCATTGGCATAAAGTTGGGCAAAGTAACTCCTGATGATTGCTCTAATTACCTCTTCAGTGGTGGAACGTTCTACCTTTTCATTTTTGAGACTAACAATTTGATTTTCTTCTTTCCTTTTTCTAATCAAATT
>JAJPUD010002574.1:280709-310672 GCA_023553655.1 Myrmecobius fasciatus
TTCCTTCCTTCCTTCCTTCCTTCCTTCCTTCCTTCCTTCCTTCCTTCTTTCCTTCCTTCTTCCTTCCTTCCTTCCATCCTTCCTTCTTGAACTCTTTTTAAATTTAGCTAGTATGTCCATCAGGCAAGTGAGACATGGAACACCCATCACTAAGCCCATAATTACACTTTCCAGCTTGGTAGAACATGCCAGAGCTTGTACTCAATGCACAGCTTTAAAAGACTTAGGATCTTCCTTATGTCAGGATAAAGCATTACTTCAATGAAGACTTAAGATAATACTTCCATAAAGATCTATGTATAGGACCTATTTTCCCATTGATATTAGAAATCTTTTGACTTAAGCAGCTTTTGATGTGAGACATTTTCCCCAAATTATATTCTTAATACATATTTGTTGATTTGTTTCATCTAAAAATTAATTGTGCCTTTTCTTCTCCTAATTTCCAGAAGATTTTACTGAACATTAAATTTACCAAAGGGTAATTTTTTAAATGTTTTGACAAAATAATTCCTTGCTCACATTCATTTGAAGTTTCCCAAACTGTAGCAAGTTAGATAGTAATCACACATTTATAATAAAAAGCCTCTAACTCTTCACAAAAAACATAGAGATAGAGATAAAAGGCTAACTTTGAAACATTTTGTGCTGTTTACATGTCCAAATTTCACTTAATTCTTGCTGAAATTATACTTCCTAATTTTATTTTTTGATCATAACTGGGTATGTCAAATCTCTTGATACTAGTTAAAAGATAACGTGTTTGGCTTTAATTCAAGTTTTATTTATTATTTCCAGAAAGCATTTGCAGTGACATCAATTTTTTTTGTGAGTAATATCAAAGATTTTTCTTTCAACTTTTCTTTCTTAGGAAATACATAAAACCCCTCAAACTGTGAATTTCATTTCTTTCCGATGATAAACTCAAATTTTATTCAACTCAACTTCTGAAGGTTTTTTGAATTATTAATATGCTCCTGAAATTGTCTCATATTTTTGAGTATTTTGGCTTCCATATTAAATTAATATTGAAGACAAAATGAACAGCTGATCTTCTCCACCTTCTTCTAAAATTATGTAGTAATCTTGTCACAATTAATTTCTATTTCTTCTTTCCTAGCATAGTATTGCTCTTCTCAGACTGAGATAATGTTGTTAACTCTCAATTTCTCAAAGTCCATCTTATAAAATCAACAAACCAAGTATCAGATTTTTCTTATCACAAAATACCAGATCCCTTTATCGTTTGTTTGACTCTGATTTGTTGACTGTGCTTATTTCTCGATGTTGAACTCCAACTTCTCCTTAGTTGTCATATTGTCCCTACTCAGGCATCCTTCTTTTTCTCCTATTCAGCATTTATATGCTTGATATCTTTCTCATTATAATATAAAGTACTTTTGAGTAGGGACTATCTTGTTCACTTGAAGTTCTATCGAAAGAATTTACCATAGTGCTCAGCACTGCTTAAGAAATGCTATCATGTATGTATATATGTATGCATCTAATTATATGCATATCTATTTTATCTAATATTTTGATCTGGTTTATGCCTCATTTTTTGCATGATCTATAATGCATAATTTTCAGATGCTGAAAGGTAAATTAGAATTAACTAGGTGGTACAATGGATAGAAATGTTGTCCCAGAATCAGGAGGTTCTGCTCAGATAATAACCAGCCATGTGATCCTGGGATAGGCACTTAACCTCTATTTATCTCATTTTCCAGATCCATGAAAGGATAATAATGATGATACATACTTCCCAAGGTTGTTGTAAGGAACAAAAGATATTTTAAAGAGCTTTGCAAAACTTAAAGGGAATTTTCATTATCATCATCTTCATCATCAAATATAGTATGTTATATGCTGTATTTTAGAATTTCCAGGATAGTATGTATTATGTTGTGATAATACATATTATATGATACAATGTAGTATGTGTACTACATATTGGAATATCATATAATACTATCTTATAGACTTAAATATAATTTTAGCAAAAAACATCCCTAGGAAGTTGATTCAAGTGAAGCTAAATTTATGACCAGTGTACCATAAAGCTTTAATCATAGTATGCCTTATCAGATTGTATCTAGCAACTTATGTTCTTATAGTAAGTGCTCCCAAAATATTTCCCATTTATCAAACTCATATAATGGACACATTTCTTGATTACCTTGGGGCTATTTTAAATTTTAGATGAATGTGCAAATCATTTCTCATCAAAATAATTTCTTCACAAGATAGCTTCTTCCATGAGGGCTTTACATTTAGTAGTTCTAATAGCAAACCATCCAACCTTGAGGTATCACTTAGCAATAAAAATACTTTTTCAGAGAGTCATTCTGGAGATTTTTTAGTGAGAGTATTTCTGAGTCTCTTAAGCTTCAGCAAGAAAAGAATCTGCCAAGACATAATATTTTAAAAACAACACTGAAGCCATGAGGGCTCAGCATGAGTCCAGTCAGGATTTGAAACAATTGTTTTCCATTACAACCTAATATCCTGAAACTATGTGAAGAACTTCTCAGTAGTCATAGAACCAAGCTATGTCTGTACTTCATTTTTTGATGAAAAATGATAATTACACTATGACTTGTTAAGAATTGTTCTGGTCAGATTTTGAGACAGGAACTCAAAACTTTGACAAAAATTGTTGGGAAAAACTGAAAGTAATTTGGCAGATACTAGATACAGAAGAACCTCTTACACCATGGACCAAGATAAGGTTAAAATGAATACATGCTTTAGATATAAAAAAGGTGATATCTAAAGTAAATTTGGGCAACATGAAAAAAATTTACCAATCAGATGTATATATAAGGTAAGAATTTATGACCAAACAAAGGATAGAGAGCATTACAGGATGTAAAATGGATAATTTTGATTACATTAAATTAAAAACAAGTTTTTACAAAACAAAACCAATGCAGTCAAGATTAGAAGGAACATAGAAAACACTCAATCAGCAAGTATTTCTGATAAACACCTCATTTCTCTAATATATAGAGAACTGAGTCAAATTTATAAGAATGTGAGTCATTCTGCAATTGATAAATCATCAAATGATATGATATAAGACATTTTTAGAAAAAAAACTATATATAGTCATCAGGAAAAATACACCAAGTCCCTGTTGATTATAGAAGTACAAATTAAAAGAACTCTGAGATATGACTTTATACCTATCAGATAAGCTAATATGAGAGAAAAGGAAAATAATATGTTGAATATGGAAAAATTGGGACACTAATGCATTGTTAGTGAGTTGTGAACTGATCTAACCATTTTGGAGAGCAATTTGGAACTCTGCCAAAAATATATAAAACTGTGGATACCCTTTACCCCAGTAATACTGTTACTGTTTGTGTCTCAAAGAGATTTTTTTTTAAAAGGAGAGAACCTACATATAGAAAAAATATTTATAAAAGCTCCTTTTTGTTATGTCAATGAGTTGGAAATTGAGGGGATGTCCATCAATAGGGTAATGGATGAACAAATTGTGATATATGATTGTAACAGAATACAATTATGCTAAAAGGAATGATGAGCAAGATAATTTCAGAAAAACCTGGGAAGACTTATATGAAGTGATGCAAAGTGAAGCGAGTAGCACCATTCTACAGAGTAATAGTAACACTGTAATTATCAACTATGGATATCATATCCATATCCTATCCTATCAAACTAAGGATTATCAACTATGAATGACTTAGCTATTCTCTGCAATAGAGTGATACAAGACAATTCCAATAGACATGATGAAAAATGCTGTCTACTTCCAAAGAAAGAACTGCTGGTAACAAAATGGAAATTGAAGGATACTTGTTTTGCATTCTTAATTTCTCTGGAGTCAAGTATATATTGTCTTTTGCAGCATGGCTAATATGGAAATGTTTGGAATGAATATATATATATATATATATATAAGAATATAGGCAAATATATATATACACACACACAAGCATATATATATATATATATATATATTTACCTATATATTTCCCTTCCTGCCTTCTTAAGAAGAGGGGATGGGAGAGGGAAACAATTTGGAATTCAAAACTTTAAAAACTGAGTGTTAAAATTGCTACTATATGTTTAACTGTGAAAAAAATGAATATAAATTAAAAAAAGAAACTCTTTTATTTGATCCTAAAATCATTCACATTTTGGAGCAAATAAGCCTATAATAATGACTTTGGAGAATCAAGAGAGGAGCAAAGAATCCAGAGGAACTCTTAAAAACAAGATAGATCACAAGAAGTAAGGACATCAGAAGAG
This sequence comes from Myrmecobius fasciatus, assembly GCA_023553655.1. Classification (NCBI taxonomy): domain Eukaryota; kingdom Metazoa; phylum Chordata; class Mammalia; order Dasyuromorphia; family Myrmecobiidae; genus Myrmecobius; species Myrmecobius fasciatus. The sequence goes on from JAJPUD010002574.1 coordinate 284,994, forward strand.
CAATGAAAATGCAACATTGATAGAATCATAAAATGTTCTGTAAGGATAAAAGGCACCAACACCAAGGTTGATCTGAAACAATTAATTTTCATTGTTGGTAATTTTTTATATTTTGGAAAGACTTTATAACCCGAGATAAAAGAGAATCATAGGTAAATAGTAAAAGCATCAAAAATTCCTCATACTCCTTCCAACCATGTGTTCTACCATATATATTCATTGCTACATTATTTCCTGCTCTCTATATAAATATTTCCTAGTTGTGTAAATATATCTATCACAACATCAATATGAGTGCTCAATTAACCTTTTAATAAGGCTCTTATTAAAGGCTAGATCCAACATATTAATCATAATCATCATTATTCAAATTAAACTAAAAGTTCAATGGACAAATTAATAATAGCAAAAATATAATAACTGCATTATAAAGTACTACATGAAAAATAATAAGGAATCTACTTATTAGCTTCCATGAATCAATGTGTTACAAATTATAAAAAATGCATTTAACATTCAACTTTCGGTAGCATGACTAATGAAATTAGTAATATCTAATATTTCAGTTAGGTTTGGTTCAAGTTCCATCTCTGTCAAATGCTAACTGTATGACTGGGCAAATTTATTACCCTTGCAGTGCCTTATTCTGGTGCTTTTCTAAGACCAGGCTCTGTGGAAGAATATTCCTTATTGGGAATTCCTTATACCAATAGAATCATGGGTCTATTCCCCCAAAACACCCATATACAGATATATACAGATAAATACAGATAAACATATAACATAAGCAAACATACATATATATTTATGTATATATTTGTGGTGCATATATATGTACACATACATATAGATATATAAATATACATACATGTATAATGGAGTTTCAAGGGAAAAGACTGAGGAGGGTATTAGCATAGATGTGCTTGCTGTTTAATTTTTTAAATGGAACACACATCTACATTTATGTTAACATGTTGCAATAATTTAAGATGTCAGTTCTTCCCATCCCTATCTTGTCTGTTATATTCCTTAGCTTTCTGAGAGGCCTTGTTATTTAGGTCTCCCATTCATTGTAATAGAGTTATGATAAAAGCCATCTTAGAAATCATTGAAGGGTATCTGTTCATGTCCATGTATAAAATACTTTCAAAGCTAGTTACTGGTTTTGTTCTCTTATGAAAGTGGTTAATAACAATCATCCTATGGCCTAAATCTAAAAACAAGAGAAGAAAACAAAATTTTTATATACTTTATAATTAAATTAACTTTAATTCATGGTTTATAATAAGCTTATAATTACTTATTATAATAATTATAATAATAATTTATAAGCTTATAATAATTAATCTCTATTATGCTACTTCATTTTCTTGACCTTTTCTCATGTTTGAAAATTTAGAGACAGATTTGAAAAAAAAAGTTAATGATAAAAACTTGAATAAAGAAATAAAAAAGATTGTATTTAAATGTTAAAATTGCAAAATTGCCATGATATAGTGGATGGAGTCTGGATCTGGATATGACTTAGACAATTACTTTGTCTTAAACTATGAGCTTCTGTGTCCTTTTTTGTAAAATGGGCATAATGACAACTTTATAAAGTTGCAGTGAACATCAAATGGGAAAATGGATATAATTTTCTTTATAGGTGTCAGTTACTATATTTCCCTACCACAGTGTGCAACTCTATTTACAAAACTGATTTTAGATGCATGTGTATGGCCTCTCTTAAATAACCCAGAAAAGATGACAAATCTAAGTACTTTAAGACGGTGTTGTCAAACTAAAATAGAAATGTGAGCTTCTAAACCATAGAAATTAACATGTTGCCTTAGAAAACTATATGTTAATTACTATATTTTATTCTATTTTTATTTACTTTGTTAAACTTTTTTCAATTTCCATTTGGTTGAGTATTGTGGATTGCACAAGAAAAGGATGCTTGACACCTGTTTTAAGAAATGCTAACATTAACTGTGATTTTTTTAAAAGAGACTTCAATGTAACATTTTTTCAAATAGCATAAATACCCAATGAATTATTCTCCATATTGCACAGATAATGCGGCAACTTTAAGAATTGGACTGTGCAGAAAAGTATACCATTGCTCCACAGAAAGGCATTTGATAGGATTTAACAAGTCTATAATCTGTGCCATACTAATTTATACTCATTATCTGTGGTGAAATAGAAAGTCATCCCTGACATTAAAGACAGCATATGGTTCTTTTATTATAAAATTCATGTCCTGCTCATCGCCTTTAACCCTCACCATATGGCTCTCATTTCATTTGTTGCCATTTGTTATGCTAGATAAGTTTAAAAAAGTTATTATATATTGATTTACTGCTGCAAGTGCCTAAAATCTTTGTGCTTTCCACACTATCATTGATCAAATATCAATTTTTTTAAAACTCTGCTGCTATAGAACATATTAAATTGATTCTGGATTTATCTGGTACATGCTAAAGGCTCTGACCCCAATTTTTCTGTTAAAGGTTTTTTTATCTTCAATTTTAAGAGCAATTTTGGTCCTTGCAAAATTGTGCTGCTCTGCACTGAGGAACCCACCTTTTTTCAATTTTTCAGCTAGAAAATTACATCTCAAGAAAGAGAGGATGAAATTTTGTGTAGATTTGGGGACTTTGATTTAATCAAAAGCTATAAACACAACTCAAAAATCCTCCATTGTGAAGATACCTTGTTCGGTTATGTTGTGTTCTTAGAACAGGACCATAAATTAAACACAAGAGAACTAAATGGTTTGTGAACATACCAGTAAAACTAAATTACTGTTTTTCTTCCATGCCAGACCACTTCCCTAGTTATGAATATGTAGTTTTCCTTCCTTGGTTAAGCTGTTTTTGATGTTAACATGCTTCTATCTGGTACACTTAGTATAATTCTTTGTTGTGTGTGTAATGAATGCAATTGTTCCATGAAAGTGCAAGTACAGCTGTACTTTGAAGATTGTGTTTGCCTTCATACTTTTTAATGTTTGATTTTAGACATGGATTTCAACTTAATCTATTCAATTCGCCAAAGGGTATTTGAAAATGGATATGCTGCCCTAACTTTAAATAAAAATATAAAGTAATCTCTAAGGAATTAGAAATAAATTCTACAATAGAACAGACATCAAAGAGAAAAGAAGTTACATGGTCATAGTGAAAAACCTTCATTTGATGAGCTATATATTTCCTTAGTCCAGGACATTAGATATCCCTAGCACTTGATATTTCTCAGAACTGTGTCAGCAGCATCATTAATTTTCAATTCAATTCAAATTCATCTATTTCAATTAAATTCAACACATTTAATTAGCACTTATTAGATGCAAGGCACTGTGATAGGATTATATGGTAAAAAGACAAGCCATTTTATGTCCTATAATGACAGATAAAAATAGTCCTTGACAAGCTAGTGTTGATTTACTTTCTATCTATCCATCTATCCATCCATCTATCTATCTATCTATCTATTTATCTATCTATCTATCTATCTATCTATCTATCTATCTATCTATCTATCTATCTGTTTATTTATTTGTTTGCTTGTTTGATTTTTAGAGGAAACTAGTTAGATCTCAATAGGTTTTAATGGTTTGTTTTGTGCAAATTCATAGGCTAATTTATCTATCTGCATCATGTGGTTGGAGATGAACATCAGTTGGCCCACTAAGAAAACAAAAAAGGTTTTATTTTATCTTTAAAAAGGGAGAATAGTAAGTCATTAATTGTCACGTGCTATGTTGAAGTTCATAACATCATAGTTTTAAAGTTGAAGGGCCAGCTGGTAGATGATTAGAAAATATTGTTTGAATGAAAGGAAAAATGAGGAAACTGGGGTACAAAGAAAATATAGGACTTAATCATGGTCTTTAAAGTATTGTGTTACATAAGGAGATGATTTAATTGGACTCACCCAGTTAGTAAGTCATGAGACTATAATCCAAACAGAAATCTTCACAGAGTGCAGGCATTTTCTACTACATCACATTCTACTTTGCTCATTGCTGATTCAGATTTATAATAAGAAAATTATGCCTATAAGTTTAGCCATGATTTCATTCTTTCTTAATTAAAAAAACAAAAATTGGTATTTGGTGTGATTATTGTAGACTCCTGAAATACATATCATGATGATGTTAATTAAATTTTCACCATTCCTTAAATGTCAATGCCTATTGCTTTCAGAATCAAACCAAAATGCTCTTTGGCATTCAAAAACTTTAATGATGAACTTTCATCCTATCTTTCCAATATTCTTATACCTTTCTATAAATTCAATGATCTCCTGACTCTTCCACAAACAAGGCACTCCATGTCTCAGCTCCAGACATTTTCTCTGGATCTCCCCTTGTAATGCTTTTCTTCCTCAATTCTGCCTGCTGACTTCTCTGGCCTCCTATAAGTCCCAAATAAAACCCCATTTTTATAGATAGCCTTTCCCTATCCTTATAATTCTAGTGCTTTCACTCAGCTGGGTATTTGCTGTTTATCATGTATATAACTTGTTCATATATGTCCCATTAAATTATGAGTTCCTTGAAAGAAAAGCCCATCTTTTGCCTCTTTGTATCCCTGGTGGGCCTGGCATATGTTGGGTGCATAATAATGATTAATTTATGTACATATACACATACATTCTTCTGAGAAATCACTAGCCTAGCCACTTACAATACACATATACACACATATATATGCATATGTATCTATACACACATATATTCATTATATATTCATGAAAGATTGTGTTGTGCTCCTAAATTTATTACACCAGAGAGGTGTTATTTACTACTCTCAAAGTTCTAGGGGTAACCCTGTGGATGTTTAATTTCTTAAGTACTATTTTACAAGCTCCCATTGCTATATGTCCCTTTAGTCATCATTCAATAGACTCAATACTTTAGCAAAGACATTTTTGACAAAACAAGAAATTCTTTCTTCCTTTAAGAATGAAAATTGTGAATTATTTCTTCCAAGTCTAATGACAAACTGTCTTTTTTTCTAAAGCTTTTTATTTTCAAAACATGCATGGATAATTTGTCAACATTGACTCTTGCATAGCCTTGTGTTTCAGATTTTCCCCTCCTCTCCATCCCCTCCCCTAGTTGGCAAGCAGTCCAATATATGTTAAATCCAATATGTGTAAACACATTTATACAATTCTCTTGTTGCACAAGGAAAATCAGATCAAAAAGGAAAGTAAATGAGTAAGAAAGAAAAATGCAAAAGAACAATAACAAAAAGAGTGAAAATGTTATGTTGTGATCCACATTCAATTTCTACAGTCCTCTCTCTGGATGTAGATGGCTCTCTTCATTGGAACTGGCATCAATCATCTCATTGTTGGAAAGAGTCACGTTCATCAGAATTGATCATCCTATAATATTGATTTTGCCATGTACAATGATATCCTGGTTCTACTCACTTCACTTAGCATTGCTTTATGTAAGTCCCCCTAGAACTCTCTGAAATCATCCTGTTGGTCATTTCTTACAGAACAATAATATTCCTTAGCATTCATATACTATAATTTATTCAGCTATTCTCCAACTGATGGGCATCCACTCAGTTTCCAGTTTCTTGCCACTACAGAAAGGACTGCCACAAACATTTCTGACAAACTGTTTTACAAAAAATAAGAGTCTAGAACAAGGAGAAAAATGCTTAGGATCTTAATGGAAATGAGTTATAGATGTAAGTTAGTAAATCACACACTGCTATAATCGACTCTCATTTAGCTGGATTGGCTCTTATGGTTAGGGCATGGAACAGGGAAATATTATCTCCAAATGGATAGAGTATAGTTTGGTTTGTGCCTCACAGAGTATGGTGTCTCAGGCTAGATATGCCCATCTGGCTCCTCATCAGTGTCTGTGGCTGTTCTACCATGGCAATCATGGGAGCAATCAGTACTGATCAGACCATTTTCCGTCTAAGAATTTGTTCCCAGATGTGGGTCCAGGTAGATCATTCTGGTAGTAGGCAGTTGCTTCTAGCCTGAACCAAGCAAGTCACTTTGTTTCATGGCTTTTTACAAATGGAGTATTGCCAACCCTTCAATAAGGTAAAGACCTTTATCTTAAGAAAAAGATTTTTCAATTCAATTTCACCAGAGCCTCATTTCAGATTGTTTGTCATCTGTGGCCAAGGAATAGAATAAGGCTTGCCCCCTTGGGCTTTTGTTAAATTCTTCTTGGCTCAAGAAGGGACTTCCCCTTATAAACTATTCCAAATTGTATTATATTAATTAATTTCAGCTCAGTCACTTTTACTTTTCATAGTCATTCCTTTGAGAATCTTATGAATACGAAGGACTAGTCTGTAGCCTAGAGGCTTTTTTAATTTAATTTTTAAGAAAAACATTATCATGTTAGTCTTGTTGTAAAAGAAGAAATAGAATCAAAGGGAAAAGCTGCAAAAAATTAAAAATGAAAGGGTATGCAAATATGATTACCCTTTTGGAAAATAGTTCCAAATTGCTCTCCAGAATGGTTAAATCCATTCACAAGGCCACCAACAAAGCATTAGTGTTGCAATTTTCACACATTTTCTCCAGAATTTATCATTTTCCTTTTCTATATTTACCAAATATAGATGACAGGGATGAAATGATACCTTAGAGCTGTTTTAATGTGTATTTCTCTAATCAATAGTGGCTTAGAGCAATTTTTTATTACTACAAATAGTTTTATTTTTTTCATCTGAAAACAGCCTGTTCATTTTCTTTGAAAACCTTTTGTCAACTATGGTATGGCTTATATTCTTATAAATTTGACTCAGTTTTCTATCTATGTAACAAATGAAGGCATTATTAGAAATATTATCAGTAAAAGCTGTTTTCCATTTTTCTGCTTTCCTTCTAAACTTGGTTGCATTGGATTTGCTTTGGCAAAGAATTTTCAATTTGTTGTAATCAAAATTACCCATTTTGCATTTTATAATGTTCTTTATTAGTTGATTGGTCTTAAATGCCACACTTCTTCAAAGATCTGACAAGTAAACTATTCCTTGCTCTCCTAATATGCTTATGGTATCATCTTTTATGTCTACCCATTTCAATCCTCTGTTGGTATACAATGTGAGATATTGACCTATGTCTTGGTTCTGCCATAACATTTCCCAGTCTTCTCAGCAGTTTTTGGTGAAATTATAAGTTCTTATCCTAGAAGCTGGAGATTTTGGGTTCAGCAAGCAATCTTTGGGTTTAACAAACAGTCATTTATTAGTGTGTTTTACGAACTTTACCTATTCCACTGATCCACTATTCTATTTCTTACTAGTATCAATCAATTTTGATGATTGGTATGGCTAGGCTACTTTCCTTTGCATTAAAAATAATTCCCTTGATATTCTTGACCTTTTACTCTTTCTGATTAATTTAGTTATTTTTTTCTAGCACTAAAGCATAAACATTTTTGGCTCTTTTATTGATATGGTACTGAGTAAGAAAATTAATTTAGGTAGAATTGCTATTTTTATTATATTAACTTGCCATATTCAAGAACAATTGGTATTTTTCCAAATATTTAGATCTAACATTATTTGTGTGAAAAGTGTTTTGCAATTTGTATTCATATAATTCCTGGATTTCTCTTGGTATGTAAGTTCTCAAATATTTTATATTGCCTATATTTATTTTAGGTGGAATTTCTCTTTCTATCACTTGCTGCTGGGCTTTATTGGTAATATATAGAAATGCAGGCAATTTATATGTGTATATTTTATATCCTGCAACTTTACTAAAGTTGTTAATTGTTTCAAATAGTTTTCTAGTTGATTCTCTAGGATACACTAATTATACCATTTTATCTTCTGCAAAAAATGATAGCTTTGATTCATCATTGCCTGTTCTAATTCATCCACTTTCTTTTTCTTCTCTTACTGCTAAAGCAAACATTTCTAGTACAATCTTGAATAGTATTGATAATGGGCATTGTTTCAGTCCTCATCTTATTGGGAATGTTTTTAGCTTATTTTCATTACATATAATATTTATTGCTGGTTTATATACATGCCATTTATATTTTTAAGGAAAACTCCATTTATTCCTATGTTCTTTAGTGTTTTGGTTTTTTTTTTTTTTTGGTTAGAAATGGGTATTGTGTTTTGTCAAAGCATTTTGTGCATCTATTGAAATGATCATATGATTTCTGTTAATTTTGTTACAGACATGGTCAATTATACTAAATTAAGCTAAAAGCTTTCTAAATATTAGCTGATTTTCCAGTTTTGAATGAGCCCTGTATTCCTCATATAAATTCCACCATGTCAGAGTGTATTTTTCTTGTGATAAATTGCTCTAATCTTTTTGCTAATATTTTATATAAAAATTTTGCATCAATATTCATCAGGAAAATTGGGCTATAATTTTATCTATGTGTTAGCACTTTCTGGTTTAGGTATCAATACCGTATTTGCATCTTAAAAAAGAATTTGGTAGTACTCTTTCATTGCCTATTTTTTCACATAATTTATGTGATATCAGAATTCATTGTTCTTTAAATGTTTGGCAAATTTCACTTATAAATCTGTCTGGCTTTGGACATTTTTTCTTAATGTGTTTTTTGATTGCTTATTTAATTTCTTTTTCTAAAATGGGGATGTTTATTTTATTTCCTCTTCTGTTAATCTGGGCTAGTTATATTAAAAATATTCATCTATTTCATTTAGATACAGCAAAGCATACAGCTGGACAAAAGAGCTCCTAATTATTGTTTTAATTTTTCCTTTATTGGTAGTAGGTCACTCTTTTCCTTTTTGATCCTGGCTATTCGGTTTTTTCTTTCTTTTAAAAAATCTGTTCATATTCTTTGTTCATTTATCAATTGGGCAGTGGCTCATATTCTTCCTGATTTGATTCAGTTCTCTATAAAATTGAGAGATGAGTGCTTTAATCAAGAGAAATGAGGCTTTTATTAGAAACATTGTCTGTAAAAATTGTTTCCCAGCATTCCGTTTCTCTTCTATTCTTGGCTGCTTTGTTTTGTTTCTGCAAAATCTTTTAATTTGATGTAATAAAAATTATCCATTTTATATCTCATGATGTTCTTTATCTTTTGCTGTTATATCTATCTCCGTCTCTTGAATTGTAAAAAATTCTGTCCTCATCTATATATCTGATAAAGTATTTGCTTGTGCAAATAATGTATTGATTTTGACCTTTTCTTGGTATATGGTGTGAGATATTGATCTATACCTAGTTTATGACATATACATAGTCATACTGGTTTCCAGTTTTCCCACAAATTTTTGTCAAATAGTGAATTCTTTTCTCCAAAATGTGGATCTTTTTATTTATCAGACACCGGATTGCTATTGTCATTTACTACTGTGTATTGTGTGCCTAATGTATTCTACTCTACACAATAAAATTTCTAAGCTTTGTACTCTATTTTTTAGGAATAAAAGTTTAGAATAAAGTTACATAAAGGGTTTACACCTAACACTGTTTTCAGTTCAGAAACTAGAACTGTGTATGTATTCTAATAAGTTAAACTGATACATTTTGCATTTTTCCTCAACTTTTTCCAAAACTAAAATATGCTTCTTTGAAAAAGATAATTGGAATTCTGCTATTTGTAAAGGCTCATTTCTATTTTTTTTTGACATTTCTAATAGTATGCTTTATCTCAAAAGGTTATTTTGAGGGAAAGCACTTTCTAGACATTAAATTTTATATATTTAATAGTTGGACCTCCTTTCTCTCCTTTAATATTAGTCTTCTTATACCATCTATTTCAGTTTCAAGGCAAACTCAAGGCTTCCTATGTCCTTAAGATGATAGCATCCAGGTTTCCCCCAATGTGTTTGCCTTCATGAGTCACTTATAAGACCCAATTTAAAGTAAAGCACTGAATGATATTGCATAGTAAGAAAAGAAGCTATATATTTCCTTATAAACTTGAGGTGAACTCTCCCACAAATATACGTCAATACAGGGAAATACAGAGGTTACATATGTAGAGAGGCACATGCATAAGCAATATTTGTCATAAAGGTATTTGGAGATACACCTGTATCCAGGATGTACATATGAATGGGGATTTACTTAGGTAATATCTTGGACCAGGGCACATATAAAAGGGGTAACTCATGCTTCTGATAATGCAAAGTCATTCATGCTTTCTGGTTGCCTCCTTAATCTTTTCTCCCTGGATCTGTTAGTTGTTTTTTAAATGACTTGTAGGCCTTGCAGGTAGCATCTTCTCTGCCACATGTTGCTTTTCACAACATTTAAGTGGTTCTGGTCAAGTCTCTCTCTGCTTCTAGTCTCTGTTTCCAGTTGGAATGCTCAACTGATTTGCTTTCTCCTTCCTCTTTATAGGAAAAAGAATGGACTTCTATTTCTTACCTAATGTATAAGCCAGATAAATTGATGTGATCATATGTGTGCATTTGAATTTAAAATGGCAGCAAAGGTTAGGATGCATTGAGGAAGGAGAAATTAGAGGCAGGGAGATCTGTTCCTTGTTGTTTGCCCTTTGTTTTTGAAAACCACCACGATATCAGGAAGGCTGTATCATTACATGCAAGTTTTGGGTTTTGAGGGAGGGCCATGCAAAGTCACCACTCTTACTTTATCCTCCTGAACCATCTGGGGCCAGGGGTTAGAGATAGATCAGGATGATTGGAGATGGCCCTGGATGCAAAGGGAGCCCTCAGACTTTTTAAGCTAAAGTCTTTCTGAGGTCTTAGTCGGGGGCAAACCCTGCTTTGGTGATTAAGGCTAGGTAAGAAAGAATGACCTTTTAGATCCTGTTAGAAAAAAGGAATCAATATGGATAGGGAAGACCCCAGGATTTCTGGGCAAAACAGCAATAATTGCTATTCACATTCTGAGGCAATAAGACTAGAAAGGAAAGAAGTAAAGGAGGAAAAGGGGAGGGAAGGAGGAAGAAAGGAAGAAAAAAAGAGAGGAAGCGCTGTTGCCTTGTTCTCAGTAGGGTAGCTCCTATTCACAGACAACATGGTCTTTGAAGACCATAAGGTCAGATATCCATGTTACTACAGTAGTTCACGTGAGAACATGAACTTCTAAATTCTTAAATAAGTATTAAAAATTGAAGTCTTAAATAAGAACTATGACAAGTAGGAATTGAAGAAGGATGAATATAATAAACGTTGTGGAGGCAGAGTATAATATGACTTATTTGACAACAAACCAGATTTAGGTGACAAAGGTCAAGATGGAGTTAGATTGAAGAGACTTTGGAGGGTCACACTGAACAATAGATATGCTAATTCATATATATATATATCAACATCTGTAACCCATATCTATCTATGATAAATGATGATTGTTAGCTATTTTAAAACTAAACTTCTTTTCTTCACTAGATTCCTATGTTAGATTATACAAACACCAAATTCTTTCTCAGATTTTAATACTTCACTGACATGACAATTAGAATTCTTAAAACATTGCAATTTTATTGAAAAGCTCCTAATGATTTATGATGTACACAGATCTTCCTTATTTACTGATTTTAGGTACATACACTGGAAATAGAATTCTTCAGCCAATCAGTATAAAACTCCCCTAGTGCTCATCTCATTGTATAAGTCCCCAAATGTGTTCTCTGTCATGTTTTATTTTTTAATTGAGGAACTAATGAATGTCCTTGAAATGTTCTATTTTCTATGTGGGTTTTCCAGCTATTTTTCTTTTTATTACAATGAAGCTTGTCTAAATGAAATATTTTTGTCTCCTTCTAATTTGTTAACATTCCTTGTGCTAAATGGATTTTGTACCATGATAGTATCTTGGAAATAGACAAGATCTGTTGGGCAATTAAATCTGGAACATTGTGGGTCTGATCAAAAAGCCGGTAAGCTTTGCTCTAACTGTCTGACAAGACTAATTCTGCAGATGTTGCCCATAAGAAAGTTAATGATAAAAGTCTGACTGAACAAGCTGTTCCATAATGGCTTTTAAGAATAGAGGGGGAAAAGTATGTAGGCTTCTATTATAAATTTTAATTGGGGGAATAAAAGTGGTGCTCTGAAATCATTTTACCATTTTTAAAAAGGTGTTGTGATGTTGGGGAGCCTTTCAAATGAACTCAGGATGAATGGTATAGTGGAAAGAACCCAGAGTATTGCCATTTGAGTTTGGAGTCTTGTTCCTATACTTAATTATTAACTGTGTAACTATTGGCAAATGACAACCTCTCTGAGCTTTACTTTTCTCATTTGTAAAGTAGATGGGTGTCTAAACTACATTAGATATAACTCCCAAGAAAGATTCCAGCAAATAGTTATTATAGACATGAAAACTCTGTCCTACATGTGCAGATCTTAAGAGGAATTAGAAATATTTACATTCCCAATGATAATTTAAAATGGTTTACTAAACTTATTTCTTGAATATTTTTTAATAATTTTAATATTTTGCTAGCAATTATATGGATTAAGTTTTTTCTTCCTTGTAGTAAAAAGCTCACATTTTATAAAAAGGAGGGGAAAAAGAAATGACACCCTCTAAGGGAAGCAGTTTTTGAAATAAGAGAAATTAAAATTTGTAGAATGTTGACTTAATTTACAATTCATGATAAGTTGTAAATAGTACATTACTTTGTTTCCTTTTTTTTATTTTTATAATCATATTTAACCACATCTAAAAGTACAGAGTTAATAAAAAAAAGACCTATCAAAGTTGTTAATGTTTAGAGGAAAATTTTACATCAAAGATGGCAGTGAAAAGTTGGATCCCTTTTTATTTTCCAGCTCAGAATTCTGTCAACTAGCTGCAAGTGTATATAATAGGAACATGTGGAAATGAGTTGGTAGAAGAAGAGATTAAGGTTTCAAAATTGTAATGTATTCAACTTAGAGAGTATAGTTGGAAAATGCTATCATTCCTTTGATAGTAAATTTTATGACAAACCTGTCAGAGATGTAAATTTAAATATAAATCAACTAGGTAGCCAAAAAGACCCTTGACATGTCCTTGCCACTTATAGAGAATGGACAATTAAAGTATCAATTAGAATTATTCTTATTGGATAAGGTCTTTCTGAGATGACTAAACTGTAAAATTATTTCATTGTATTTCTTAATAGTTTTTTGGCATATATATTTTATAAAGTGAATTAATTTTTAATTTTTTCCTTCAGTCATATTAATTTGATAATGAATCTTCAATTTGTTTCTTAACTTATCGAACTTTCATGTGTATTTTCTATTATATTGTATATTATCCGAGGATTATAACACTGGAAGAGACCATAATAGGTCAATGTAATACTGGATTTTATGGAAGTAGAGGAAAATTGGAGTGGAAAACATATGCAGAATCTGATAAGTGAGTTATATAGAACTGTGTTTTTCCTAGAACAATTCATCAGTCCCTGAAACCAGAGGCACCACATAAATATTATATTAGCAATACAGGGTATTTTTACAATATGAAACATATGATAAAGAATGATACAGGACTTGGATAAATAAGTATGTTTTCCTGTGACCATCCCACCCAAATAAGCTTTGAACTTTGAATGATACTTTTAATATGGTGAAGATGGCTTGAGAAACAGCAGAAACTAAGTCCAACTTTCAATTGATTTTATGTAATTGAAGTAATTTTTAAAAATATAAATTTAAGATCCAGATTTGTTTTCACTTCCTAACGGCTATTACATGACACATATGTATATACATGTATACACCCACATAATGTAATATACATATACATGCTACATAACACATATGCATACATATATACATGTGCATATATGAATATGCATATTTATGTATGTGTATGTTAGCAGTTTATATCTCTTCTTTCTTCTTTGTCATTGAAGAGTAAAAAGAGATAGTCTGTGAATAATTTTTGACAATGCTGTGACAAGAAAATTGAAGGTATGTGTGCAGTACTTAATTGTGATTGAATGCCATGTCATTGATGAGAAAGAGCATGGATAATATTAGCATTTGAAGAAACAAATTAGGATTTAAATCCTTGGCCCAAAATAATGGTTCTACATCTTTCAGGAAAATTATAAAATTATTACATATAAATTTTACCTTTAAAATATTAGTATTTATGTACTGAATAGAATTTTCAAATGACATGTACTTTATAAATGACCATCTTTTTTGTTTGTTTCATTTTGAGCTATACGTAATTTGAGCCTCACAAATATAGCTGGACATGTTTTCTCTTTTATGATAAAACTACTTGTTAGCTATATCTGATGTTGTAATAGTAATACAATTAATGTGATTCTAGTGCTTCCCTTCCTTCTCAAAAAAAAAGTAAAAAGGAAATTGGGAGAATCACAGATCCTATTCAAGAAGTAAACATGGATTTTAAAGAGTGATTGGAAAACATGTGAGAAGAATGAATTAGACAGAGAAGAACAAATTTATGTAATTATTCCTAGATTGAGCATTAAGTGTGAAAAAAATATTTGAATATTACCTTGAAATGGCTTGTATGATGAACTGGGCAAGTTACTTTCTTAGAGCTCCAGTTTACTCATCTGCAAAGTAAAGTAATTAGAATAAAAGATCTATTCTTCCTTTAAGCTCTCAATTTATGATCCTGTGATCTAAATTTAAATACTCATTCTCCTTCAGAAGCTTGAAAAAATTATTTAACTTGTACCTAAATTTAAACAGTTTCTAAATTTGGAACAATAATAATATCTATCATACCTCTCTCTCAGGCATGGGCGTCAAGGAGATAGTGAGTGCAAAGGAGTGTATAAAGTCAACTTTTTTGTTGCATCTTTATGACTTTCATTTATATTTATCATGTAAAATATTTACCAGTGAATACTTAGTTCAAGGGTAGAGATCAACAAATATGAAAAGTGATCAAACAAGAGAAAATCAATTATTGACAAATTAAATACTATCCTGGATGTTGATAATAACTTTTAGCACTGAAAGTTGAATGTACAAATGTGAATGTAAACCTCACAATGGCATGAAATCATAATGAGATTAAGTATAAATATGTTAAAAACAGCATGTGATACAATAAAGCTTAGAGATGAGGAAAGAGAAATCACTTCATTCTACTTTTGCTGCCCTTGTACAAGGATTCCACTTCCTTTTTCTACTAATAAACCTTGGATTAAATTCCCTACTCCCATCTTCTGTATTGTAGTAAATATTTTCCTTGTCTTTCTGGGATTTCTTTATTCATAGTTCACTAATATTTGAATGAACATGTAATTTTTAGAAAACCATGTATCATTTTTGCCCATCCTTTCTTCTATTCCATGAAAAAAAACACATCTGACTAATCAATGTTTTTTTTTTTTTTTTTTTTTTTAAATGGGGATTTGGTAAAAATAAAACATGCAACATCTTTGCTTAGGGCAAGGGAAAAATAGTGAATAGCAGATGTAAATAATAGAAAAAAAGTATTGCATATTTCTGGTCCTGGGCACCAAATAAGATCTAGTCTTTACTCTTTCATGGCTCCTTCTTCCCAACTTCCTTTCCTTTCTTTCTTTCTTTTTTTTAAATTTTTTTAGCTTTTTGCTGAGGCAGTTGGGGTTAAGTGACTTGCCCAGAGTCACACAGCTAGGGAATGTTAAGTGTCTGAGACCAGATTTGAACTCAGGGCCTCCTGACTTCAGGACTGGTGCTCTATCCACCTGTGCCACCTAGCTGCCCCTTCCTTTCCTTTCTTCACCAATTATAATCCATTTTATCATCTGATGTTTAGGTCTCTTGCTATGGATCTTGTAGGAAAAAACTCTGGTATTTTGAACTTCTGAAATTTACAAGTTACCAAATTTGTGTTGGGTTAAGTACAATATTTATTCAATTGTAAGTAAAATTCATAAATCAAGAAGTACACAAGTAATATCATAAATAGATAAAACAGATATAGCATACACAATAAACTATTCTTCTTGGAAAGGAATTAAACTTCAGGTTAAAATGTAAGCTCCTTGAAGGAAAGCTTGTTTTGTTTTTATCTTCGTAGTCTGAGAATGTAGCATATTGTCAGCCTCTTAGTAGATGCCTACTCTTACAATAAAACAGAAATGTAAGTAATTGGTATAAAGGAAAGACCAATAAAACTAGAAACAACAGACCTAGGTTGAAGTCTTGATACTGATGCTTATTTTCAGTTTGACCTTTTATGGACTGATTAATTGCATTTTCTCTACTTATAAAATAGAGAAAATATGATATTCACAGTGATTAATTTGGAGGTTTATTCTAAGGATGAAATGAGAATTTGTATGTATATATTTGTATATACATATGTGTGTGCATGCATACATATGTAAGTATATGCATACTTTCCTAATCCTTGTAATTCTGGTGCCTTCCCTCCATTGATTCTTTCAAATTCATTCTGTATGCAACTTTTTTGTATTTAGCTGTGATCTCCCCTATTATATTAGGAGCTCCTTAAAAAGAGGGATTCTCTTTTGACTCTCTTTGTATTCCTAGTGCTTAGCACAGCACTAGGTTTTTGTTAATAAACATTAACAAATATTTACTTCATAAATTTACTTTTTTTTTGACTTGGAATTAAGAAGACCTGGGTTCAAAATTTGATTAAAACACTTATTAGCAGTCCTCTTTACCCATAAGTGAATCATTTAACTTATCTGAACCCATTTTTCCTCACTTTGAAAGTAGAAATAATAACAGCTCTAGAATTTACCTCAAAGGGTTCTTGTGAGGCTTAAATAATAAGTATTATTTGAATATTAGCTCTTAATAGAATTCTTGATGTTTATTTCCTAAGTCTAATTACCAACTCTTTTCAATATGCAGTTACACTAAAACAGTAAAGAAAAGTTTTATATTCAAAAAATTGTTTTTCTCTGGTAGTATTTGTTGACTAACCTTCATGTTCAGATGTCTGAAACCAACATCTGATTTAGGGGATTGATAGTATCACACATATCAAAGATGAAGAAACCTTGGAAACTCAGGAGAAGTTTTTACTATTTCTTTTATTGCTTTTAGATAGAGGGGGATATAAAAGGTTAGCTATCCTTAGTTAATCTTAGGGAATTAAATCCATCTGAGTAAAACCAATTTGAAATGGTTTTTTATCTCAGGCCTTGGTCCTTTTGTTCTGCAATAACTGCAGCCATTTAAAGTAAATTGTCCATTAAAGCACTACTCTGGCTTTTGACAAATTTCATCAAACTGTTTGCTTCCTCCAGGGAAACACAAACCTGAGCAGTGTGGTTTTATTTTTTCTGCTTGACATATAGGTTGCCTGAACTCGAGGGCTCAAATGCTTTTAGGTGGCATATACAGTAACTCAAAGAGGTTATATATGGTCCAATAGAGTTGAAGTGAAGACATTAAAAACTAGAAGCTTATCTTGGGCAATGACAAAGAATTGCTCTTGTAACCATGTCATTCATCATTTTCAAAGCATTTCATACTTAAAAAAAAATACAGCAACAGTGTAATGGAAGCCCAGTCTAGCAGATCTGACCACGATTATAAATCCAGTAATTGATTAAAGAGTCACTAAACACTATGGAAATAATTCTAATGGGTTGCAAATTAAAAATTCAAAGAAGTTTGGAAATTTTGCCATATGTCATGATTTGGCCAACTGACGGAAACTAATCCTGCTAATTGAAATTGATTAAAATATTTATTGAGTTCTTAAGGAAGTTAGAGTCTGAGTTTATTTTTAGATTTATTGATATTGGTAATAAATGAGAAACTTTACTGTTGGTGAATTGTAAAATTTGTTTTGGTCAATTTATTATATATGCTACGTGCCAAGGATAGCTTCAAATTCATTTTCAAAAATAGACATTTCCTTAAGAAAGTTATTATTGTTTTGTTCTTCATTCTTGAACACAATCCTGATATCAGGGAGGTGATGTCATAACATGCAAATGAATTGGACTTAAATAAGGGAGGGTTGTGTAGATATCAGTCTCACTTTTTCCTTCTAAGCCATCTGGGTCCAATGGTAAGGTGACTGCAGATGACTTTGAATGCAATGGGAGATACTGTTTATTTTTATTTTTATTTTTTATTTTTTATCTAAGTTGGTCTTTAACAAGTCTCAGTTTGACTGAGGCAAAGCCCAATTAATGATTAAGGCTAGGCAAGAAATGGTGCAGAGAATGACCTCTTTTTATCTAATTTAAAAAAATCAATCTGGGAGGGAAAGACCCTCAGAGTTTCTAGCTAAAACAAAACAATTGCTATTTACATTCACATTGAACCAATTAGGGTTCAAACAATGATCAAGTAGGACTTGGCCTGGGACCTGGGTGGTCAATCAATGAGAGACAGACTGATTTGGTTTTAAGTCATGGACCTAGCCCATGAACTCCTATATATCTTGGGAGGTTTCTGTGGAGATTTACTTGAGTAGGATAAAAAAATAGAGCTTTTCATTTTTCCTGCAGCCTCCTTCTCTGAGTTGCTATACAGAACATTAGTCCATTAAACCTTATGGTATCTTAGAAATGAGGCCAGTTAGAATATCCTACTTTATTACTGTGAAAATGGAGACACAGAAATATTATTTAGGTTTCTCAAGGTAATTCAGAGGTCAAATATATATGACAAAAATAATTTCTAAGTTTTTATATTAATAACTTTAATAGCCAAATTGTGTACTGCTATACAAGTAATAGTTAGCTTTAGTAAACTAACAAAAAATATGCCAGCATATTTTAAGTTAAGTGGATGGAACAGAATACTTTTTTATCAATGGTTTTGTTTTATTTTATTTCATGATTTATTAATAATTGCATTTTAATTATGCTTCCCAGGCACAGAAAGACATCTCTCAAAAATAATTTTTTTTTCAGAGAGGAAGAAAAAAAGCAAGACTAATTAACACATTAAAAACATCTGATGCTATTTACAAGGTTCCACATGTAGAAACTTCTACCTTTGACAAGAAGTAAAGGGATATTATCTTATCACATCTCATTTCTGAGGCCAAGCTTGGTCTTTATGATTTCAAAACAAAATTTCAAGTGATTATTCTTTACTTTTACTTTGTGATTACTGTTCTTTACATTTGAATTGTGTTGTCTTTGCACATTTTATTTTTCTGTTTCTGCTTACTTCATTTTGTGTCAGTTCATGTTACTCTTTTCATGCTTCTCTCTTAGTCATATTTGACATTTCTTACAATATAGCAATATTGCATTACATTTATTTGGCATATTTCAAAATAGAGGTCATCATTCAAATTATCTTAATTAAATTATTAAATTAAACCCCATTAATATTAGTTTAAATATATTTTTCACATATTGTGCTATTAATATTGCCAAATATTATGGGTTTTTTTAGAAACATAAAGTACTGAAAAGGAATGAATACTTTATATTTGAGAACTTTTCCCTTAGAATCACAAACATGTATGATTATACATGATTTAGAACAGTTTCCCCAACTTTCTCAAGTGTGAAGACCCCCTTTTAATATAAAATCTTTTTTAAAAATCCCACATTATAGCAGTTCTATTATTTGAGAAAACCCAGCTCCAAAAGCTACTAAGAATCAAATAGGTCTTTTAAATTAATTTGCTTTTTTGAGATACAATAATTATATATATTTTTAAAAAATCAACAAATGTTTATACAACATGCATTATTCTTTTTTTTTTTTTTTTTTTTTTTTTTTTTTTTGGCTTAGTCACTTGAGATTAAGTGATTTGCCCAGGGTCACACAGCTAGGGAATGTTATATGTCTGAGACCAGATTTGAAATCATATCCTCCTGACTTCAGGGCTGGTGCTTTATCCACTGTGCCACCTAGATGCCCCTACAACATGTATTCTTTGTCCAATCAATAGAAGGTATATTTTACAAGGTTATTTGTTTCTTACACTGAGTCACATTGCATATATCATTGGTCACTAAATGATCAAATACAAAGCCCTGAAAGCATATTTGGAGAATATTGATTTAGACATTTATTTTAAGTTCATATTTAATTAATTTTTTTGCTTAGCTGAAATATATGAAAATTTTGGGCATCAAATATTATAAAAGGTTTTTGATATATCTATATCCAATAATGTGATTCAAATTTAAACCAGAAATATGTCTATAACAATATTAATAGCTAACATTTTGAAGACTTGTAAAATACTTTACATATGAAACATTATTTTATTTTCACCACTATCACAAAGTCTGTAAGCTAATTTTTGTGAATTATCACATTTCACATATAAGGAAACTAAAATTGAGAGAAATGAAGTAACTTGTTCAGGATCATACAAGCAACAAATGTCTGAGGCAAAATTTTGATTTGGTTCTTCCTGCCTGAATGGCCAGCATTCAAGACAATATATTTTTGACTTCTAATAGGTCATTAAAAATAAGTTTCTTTGATATGAAGTCTGGTAGCTTGAATGAAAGTTCAATTCAATAAATATATAATTGATGTCTATTTGTGCAAAGCATTGAAGATAAGTGAACAAGTGAATCATCCTAGTCTGTGAAGTCTAACAGAAGTATCACACAAGGTTGGCTGAAGGAGAAAATCCAATAAAGAGCTAGAAGTAAGTTAGAGAAAGAAAATGGATAGTTCTTGCAAGGATTGGGAAAGGCTTCATGAAAAAACAGAAGCAGCCCCCAAAAAGATGAGAATGATTTTTAAGTAGAAATCTGGAGGCGATGTTACAAGTGCAAGATGACTTGTCTGAGTGTAGAAGCAGAGAAATGCAGTAAGAAATTTGGAAACAACTGACAAATTAGATTGTTTGGAATATAGAATACCTGAAAATAAGACTAAAAATATTTTGAGAATGAGTTTACATATGAGATTAGTTGCTGGAGTAGATAGTTTGTATTTAATCTAGGCAATAAGGAACTGATAAAGGTTTTTAAGTGGCAACACACTTAGGCTGGTTTTAATGTTGTAAAAATTATTGGGCAACCATGTGAAAGAAATATTTTAAAGAAAGCAAAATTGTACATGTATACATTCTGGGACAATTATCAAGATCAACTTCCTAGGCATTTGAATTTTGTGTCTAAGATGGAGTTGTCTGCAAAAAGTGGTATAGGAGGAGTGAACATTGCTTTTTGTAGATGATCTTTTTTTAAAAAAAATTCTTTCCCACTTTTCTTACCTCATCATATACTGAACATTTTTAATATTCCCTAACAATATAAAAAACATTTCTACCTTTGGAGAATCATAACTACAGATCAGGCTTAATCTAAAAGTTGAGTCACAGATGGCTGACCTTGCAATATTTCTAGATAAACTTGTAAACATGGATAACAATATTGTCAACAACTTGTCATCTTCAAATAAAAAAGTAATTGCATCCATGTAGCTATGTATACACTCACATACTTATAGGGAAAATTCACTAGGACAGGATTAATAACAATACTCTATATGCAATGATCTTTCCTTTATGTGGTTGTACATATATATCTATGCAGGAAGTAATCTATAAAATACACACGTGGATAGACATTTTATGTATATATTTGTATATATGTATATTTCATATATTAAAATACACAATTTTTTCTCTCCATACATATATATGTAGTCATCATAGTTGAGCCTCACAAAAAAGCTTTGATATAGGTGCTGGAGGTAGAATTATCCCTATTTTATATATCTCAGAGAGTTACATGATTTGCCTGTGAACATATAGCTAGTAAGTTTAACAGGTGGAATTCTAACCAAATGTTTTTTTTCAAGTCCTATGTGTTACATATTTCTAGAAGTATTACTTTCTTTGCTAATATTTTGAAACCCATAAAATGGGAGTATTTGGAATGAGAAGGAAGTTAGGAGAAACCCGTTTTTTCAAGTCATTTTAACAAATATGCCTTGGAACAAAAAGAAATATTTCAGGGCCCCATTCTTGAAGCAAGAAACATGGGGAGGATTTGTGATAATATTTAATCTTGTCTAAAGTAAGTTTTCTCTATATGCATTTATATCTGATTATATTTCCTTTGGAGGCTTGTGATTAATGCATAGTGCATATTCCCTTATGTAAATCTATATTGAGAACAGACATAAAGAGAATTTTCTGAGGGATACAGATTCCTGATTTGTAGTCAGAGGCTTCTATCTTTCTCTACTTGAGCAGAAGTAGTAAGAAAGTTAACACCACAAAAGAAAGGAATCAAAAGAAATCTTCTGAAAGATCACTAGTTTAGATTTTATAAGGTAAGTATAAATTAATCTTCCAGAGAGAAAAATTAATCAAATTTATTAATCACTTTCATCTACTTAGTGATGGTATAGTTAAACAAGAGATTACAATCAATAGATAAAAACTTCTTATGAATAAATGAAAGGAAGTAATAAAAGACTCACTAAGCTGAAGTGCCTCATATCAACAGCAACTAATAAAATATTAAAAGATTTATCCTATGTAGTGTCTCTGGAATGTAGTCTTGGTGATGCAATGTTCCATGACTGACAAACCTCACTGGAAGCCACACATGTATACCTGACATCATGCCCTGGATGGGGCTTTTCTTCCTAAAATTATTGAAAAAATAAAGAACCAGACAGAAAGATTTGCTTGGTTAAGCTTTTATGCATTTTATTTTGCCCTTGGTAGTAAATTTTTTGAGTATTCTTATAATAGAATTATATCCGTAAATATGTCACAGAAGTTTTTAAACACCAAATCAAACAAATCATTTCATAAAAACAAAGTGACCATTCATTTTGTTTTTGGGTCACAATTAATAGCATTGGATGCCAGCACCATGAGAGCATGGTTCAACTTATGTTTTAGAAAAATACATCACTGGGAATGCAGAGAGATTTCAGGCTCCTGCCTTTCTAATTTCCCTGTAGTCTGATTTCCTATTGTCTGTAATAACTTTTAAAATAAAACAAGATAAAACCAAACCAAACAAAAAAAACCTTTCATTCTGGTTGCAGTTGAATTCAAAGTTTAGAGAAAATAGACATCGCTCACACTCACAGAAAATTACCTGGTTGTAATGCATTTATATAAAACAAAGGAAAAAGCAAGGATTCATGTCAGCCTGTGATATAGCCACTTGGTTCCATTTTTTTTGTAATTTAGGAAAAAAGCTATATAATTCACAGGAGATTCAGTCAAGAGCTGGCCAACTCTTCTTAAACTACATACTGATGTGAGTGGCCCTCAGATAAGGCTTCTTATTTTATTCTCAGGAGTAAACAGAAGGAGCTCAATTCCTTTACAAAGGTGTCATTTCAGCATAAGCAGAGACCATACTTTTCCATGAATAGGGTAATCAAAAATATTCTAGATAAAATTTCACACATGGTTGATATAATTCCATTTATGAAATCAATCACTATATCTATCCATGTGTCCCTCACCTAGGGAAGAAGCCATGTTTGATAAGATTCTTCCATTTAATAAATAAAGGCAGAGAAGGAGAGATAATACTCTACTTTGAATACTATATCTAGCACTTACATAGCATTTAAAAGTGTACAAAACACTTTATATGGGTGATTTTATTTAATCCTTATAACTTTGCAAAGTAAGTACTACCATTATCCCCATTTTACAAATGAAAAAAAATTGAAGCCACAAAACATTGTGACTTGGTCAGGGTCTTATAGTTGCAAACTATATAAGACAACCTTTGAACTCAGATATGTTGACTCAAAGTCCAGCACTCTATCCATTGTATTACCTAACTGCTTATTTTAATAATGTAAATTCAATTACAATAATGTATAAAGATATAATTTTTAGTTCACAAGTGTTCAAGGAGGAAAGGCAAAAGGCATGAGGACACCACATATCTATAGGAATGATTAGTAAAAAGGAGTGATTCTGTAAAATAGAATATTTCTATTTTGCCTTCTAGAAATACCTCTAATCTATCCTCTTAAATTTCCAATTGAGTGCTTTAGAGATGGTATGTGACTTTTCTAAAGTTAAACAAGAAATAATTAGCAAAGCCAGAATTCAAGATTAGATCCACCCTCTGTGAACTTTGACAAATCACTTCACATTTCTGGACCTTGATTTCATTTAAAAAAATGGAAATAGGGAAGGGACTTATACTAGATGATTGCTGTTTTTTTTTAATAGTTCAATGTTTTCATTTTCTCTTTAATAACATATTTAGTGTTTTATTTTCCTTAGTTATATTTTTAAAAAAAAAAACAACATTCACTCTTAAAATAGTGAACTCTAGATTCCTTCCCTTCCCCCAACTCTCCATGGAGAAGGCAAGCAATTCAATACACACTACACACGTGCAATCATGAAAAACATCGCCATAATAACCATGTAAAACAAAACATAGACCAAAAAAGCCCAAATTTTCAAGAAAAATAAAATTGGAAAAAAGTATGCTTCAGGATGATTTTAGAAAGATCTGGAGAGACTTACATGAACTAATGCTAAGTGAAGTGGGTTCAACCAAGAGAACATTGTATACAGCAACAAGAATATAATAAGCATCAATTAATAATATGATGATCAATTGTGATGGATGTGACTCTTCAACAGCAACAACGCTGAATGAAAGGGTATGCACAGTTTGATAACTTTTGAGCATAGTTCCAAATTGCTCTCTAAAATGGTTGGATCCATTCACAGTTCCACCAACAATGCATCAGTGTCCCAATTTTTCCACATCCCCTCCAAAATTCGTCATTATCTTTTCCTGTCATCTTAGCCAATCTGACAGGTGTATAGTGGTATCTCAGAGTTGTCTTAATTTGCATTTCTCTGATCAATAGTGATTTGAAGCACCTTTTCATATGACTAGAAATATTTTTAATTTCATCACCTGAAAATTGTTCATTTCCTTTGACCATTTATCAATTGGAGAGTGGTTTGAATTCTTATAAATATGAGTAAATTTTCTATATATTTTAGAAATGAGGCCTTTGTCAGAACCCTTAAATGTTATTTTTTTTCATTTTTATTTTATTTGCATAACATATGTGTGGGTAATTCTTCAACAATAACCCTTACATAGCTTTCTGTTACAAATTTTCCCCGGAGACTTCCTTCCGGGGGTGGAGCCATGGTGGTGGAGATCAGACAGGAGTCTCTGTAACCTCCTCTAACCTCCCCTCAAACCAACAACATATGAAGCCTCTAGACTGATTCTGAAGCAAAAAAATCCACAATATCTGGAGAACAACACGATTCTAGAAGAAGATACTCTGGAAGAACCTCAAAACAGGTCTGTTTTAATTGGGCAGGGGGGTGGCCTACTGAACCCAGACTGCAGCGCAGGGAGACCGGGGCAGGGAGCTGGAACAGGGAGCTGCAACAGGAGTCGGAACAGGAGTGGGAGCGTTGTGCTTTTCACACACCTGGGAGTCTTCTGCGGGCCTCTTGGAACAATTTGTCCTGATTGTGGGAAGGTGGTTTGGAGGGTCCGCCTTTTGAGGGGGATAGATTGTGAACCACTGAACCCCTGATGAGCATCAGACCTAGCTGCCATTACACAGCACCTTAAAGCAATCAATCAAACAACAGGACGGATAAGCACCAGAAATAATTCAATCAGGGGAGCTGCCCAGCCCCTGACATAATTCAATCAGCAGAACTGCCCAATTCCTGAAATAACTCAATCAGCAGAACTGCCCCAGGGCAAATTAAAGCAGCTGTCCCACCTTTGCCCTAAACAGACCTCACACCTTTTAAAAAAATGAATAAAAAACCAAAAAGAGCTCTCACCATAGACAACTTTTATGGAGAGAGGGAAGAACAGACCTCAAATCCTGAGG
>JAJPUD010002575.1:0-55534 GCA_023553655.1 Myrmecobius fasciatus
CCGCTGCTTTATAATATAGTTTTAGATCTGGTACAGCAAGTCCACCACCGTCAGCCTTTTTTTTCATTAATCCCCTTGAAATTCTTGACCTTTTGTTTTTCCAAATGAACTTTGCTACTATTTTTTCTAGATGCTAAGATCAATTTTAAAAGAAAAAAGCAGACCAATAAACTTCTTACAAAGTTAAAAACACAGGAAAAGAACAAATAAAAAATACTTAGTTAATAATTTGGAAATCTTAAAAATGAAAGATGAAATGATTAAAATTGAATGTAAGCAATTCATTGAATAAATGAATAAAAAACAAAAGTAGGAGTTGATATTATGGAAAAAAACAGATAAAGCATTGATTAATATAATTTTTTAAATCAAATTATTAGTATCAAAAATGAAAAATGTGCATATGACAGTAAAGAAATTGAAATCCTAGTAGTTGTGAGAGGTTACTTTGCTCAACTATATGCCAATAAATGTAACAACTTAAATGAAATGGAAGAGTAATTTAAAAAATATTAACTGCCCAGATTAGCAAAAGAGAAAATAAAATATTCCAATGCTAGTGTTTTAGGAAAAAAAAATGAATAGACTATACAAATGAGCTTTCTAAGAAAAAAAGCATCATGATCAGGAGAGATTTACAAGTGCATATTATCAATCATTAAAATGCCAACTAATTCCAATATTAAAGCAAATTATTAGAATAATAGGCAAAGGAGTCCTACCAAACTCCTTTTATGAAATAAATATGATGCTAATAGCTAAACTAGAAGAAGTAAAAACAGAGAAAAAAATTACAGACTAATTTCATTAATGGGTATGGATAGATAAAATAATTGCTAAAAGATTACAACAATATATTACAATGAGTATACATTAGGGAGATTCATACCAGAAAGGTAAGGGTGATTTAACATGAGGAAAACTATTAGAGTAATTGATTATGTCAATAATAAAATATCCAAAGATTATATAATAATATCAATAGATACAGAAAAAAAATTTGATAAAGTACAACACTCATTTCTGTTAAAAATATTTGAAAGTATAGGCACAAAGGAACTTTTCCTTAAATTGATGAGAAATGTTTACCTAAAACCATTAGCAAAGCATTATTTGTAATGAGGATAAACTACAAGATTTCCAGGTAAGATCAAGGATGCTCACTGTCACCAGTATTATTCAATATACTATTGGAAATCTTAACAATAACAATAAAAGAAGAAAAGGAAATAGAAAGATTCAGAATAGGGAATGAGATAAAAATATTGTTTTTTGCAGATAATATGATTATAAACTTGATAAATCCTAAAGACTCAATTAAAAAGTTAATTGAAATAAGTGACACTTTCCCCAAAGTAGAAGGATACAAAGGAAATCCATATAAATCATCAGTAGTCTTATACATTACCAACAGGATTGAGCAGAAAGAGATTGCCAAAGCTACCCCATTTAAAATACCTCTACACAGTATAAAGTATGTGGAAATATACCTATGAAAACAAACTCGTATTATATAAACAAAACCATAACAACTTTGCACATAAAATCAGGTTTAAATAAATGGAGGAATATAAATTCTTTATGGAGAGGAAGAACCAGCATAATAAAAATGACAATTTTACCAAAATTAATCTACATATCCTCTGTCATCCCAATTACATTAACAAAATATATTTTTCAGAGCTAAAAAAAGTCATCACAAAATTCATTTGGAGGAACAAAAGGTCAAAAATATCATAGGAACACAAATGCCTCTAAAGTGCTTTCTAGCTCTAACAGAAAACTAGACAACATCTAGACAAATCCCTTCCCAGCTTAACAAGGCTTAGTTTCTTCTTCTGTAAATGACATGGATAGCTTGTTCCCCTTTTCAGCTAATGTGAACCTTTTACCCTAAACAGTGGCATTTATCTGGGTGGGATGAAAATTCCACCTGTCAGGTGGGAGGAGAAATAGATGTAAAAAAATAATTCAAACATTTCCTATTTCTTTTCAAACTATCCTCATTGGAAGAACAAGCTTTAGCAGCTATAAATACTTTGGGAGACTTCATGTTTGATATCTCTGTCTATCCATGTATCTATCATCCATTTATCTATCCAACTATCTATCCATATTTTTATCCATCCATCTATCTATCCATCATCTATCTATCCATCTATCATTTATCTTTCTATCCATCTATCTATTCACAATACAAATATATGTGTATAGATATGAATATGGAGTCAGATACAGATTTACAAATAAATATAGATTTGTCAATATCCCTATGTTCATGTGCACAAAAACTTCCCAAGGATAGGGGCATCCAGAGACAACAAAATGTCAGCAGAAAAGAAGGATCAAAGGCCCAAACACAAAGACTTTATGTACAAGGTGATCCTCCAGAACTAGGCTGAGCGGGTGGCATCCCAGGATACCTCCTCCCCCCACAGTTTTGTTTTCCTTTGTTTTTCTTTTTTAATCCCCAGGTGCAATCTGGTTACAGTGAACATCGAGAAGACTGTGCCAACAAGGATGGATAACAGGTGGCTGAATGGTGCTGCCTGGGTTGCCTTGGAGATGGGGAGAGTGGAGGGTGGGGTACTGAATAGTCTATTCCATGCTGTTGCTAAGTGTTTGGGCTAATTCTGTCTTTGTACTGACCTGCTTCCTCATCCTAATCCTTTGTTCTGAGTCACTGGGATTCACCTGCCTTTTTCTCCAGGAAAAGAAATTCTCTGAGTTGGGGAAGAATCCTGTTATATGATATCAGGGATGATCCTCATGGGACTGGCCTGGCAGTGCTTAATCAATGGTCATTGACTGACCGGTTGATTGGAGGAAGTGATCAGTACTGGCTGGCCAAACAGTGGTTCAGACTGACTCTGAAGACAGCTTCTCAAGAAAATGGGGCTCTGGTTCAAGATGTTACCATATTGAAAAACGCCTGAAAATGATTCACCACAACAGAAAGCTGCTGGACAGCTCTCTATGGTTTTCCAGCCCATCTTCTCATAGAAGTTCTGAGCAGACTTGGAAGTTGCTCCCTCCCACCACCTGCTGGTCATTTGCCTTCATTGCATGGATAGGCAGAGAGCCTTTGGAGTACTCCCTATTTGCCATCCATTAGTCAGTGGATTGAATGGCACCATCCTTCAGATCAAAGAGGATTTTATGGGTTTAATGTCACTGGTAGCAAATTATAGATTCACATTACTCTTTTCTTGCATTTTTTCCAGATTACTGATTACATGAGGAAAAAAAAAAAAAAAAACAAATCCACCACCTCCTTTAGTCCTAGGATTCCTTCTGTGTTCTCAAAGATTAAATCTCCTCAAACTGCCTTTAACACTGGCCTCAGGATGACAGCCACCTTTCTAGTCTATTGTTCTATCCCTCTTTTTCATCCACACCGATTCTCATCAAAGGATGCTGCTAGGACTCCTTCTACCATTTTCATCTCCTGCCTCAGCTTTTCCACTAGTGTTTCCCATCTCAAATGCCCCCATTTGACCCTTCTTTTTCATCATCCACAGCTCAGCTTTTCCTTCTTATCTGAGATAATTCCTGAATAGTCCCCACCTTTCCCACAGTGTTAATCATTCTACTTTTAGGTTTCATTGATGGGTCTCATTCATTGATGTTTTATGGTCATTTCCTCGTGTACACACTGTTCCCCCCCCCCAGAAGGACTGAAGCTTCTTGAGAGCCCAAACAATTATATTCTTGTCTCCATATACCTATGACCTAGAAGAGAAGTTGTCATGTAGAAGGGGATTCAAATGCCTGAGGAATTGAATGGGTAATTACAAGATTTCAAACTTCTCTGGGGCTCCTGAAGCACTGGACCACCTTCAATGTCCATGGAGATTAGTGGGACCACTATCTTCCTGTGCTTACCTAGTTATCAATGGACTTCTCCTCTCCCTGAATCCCTACCACTGGCTTGCACAGAATCTCTCTGAATCTTTTCTTCTCCTTTCCCTTCATGGATTTTCTTCCCCACCTGACAGTGATGCTTTCCTGGATGCTCCCACCTCTTCCCTTTCTTTTCCAGATGGATTATGGTATTCCTCCCACATCCTCAGGAGTCTTTACCCAGGCATCCATTTAGTGTCAAGATTTATGAGTCTGCATTTCTGAAACTTTGACACATCCCATCATTCTGAGGCTGAGCAGCTGCACAAGGGCACTATAAAACTCTGCCAGGCTGTGTCTGGCCTTCACACCTTCCAGCACTTGGGGGCTGCTTTGTGCCATAAAGTCAAGCTAGATTTATCTGAGAGGAAATACTCATAATGTGCTCTGTTGAAAGGACAAGTCACCATCAGTTGCTGAGCTATTAGGATGCTTCCCCCAAGATCCACATACAAACTAGCATTTGATTGTGTCTTCCTCATGACTTTCTTTCCCACAATTGTGACTATGGCTGTAGTGGGACACAAAAAGGAGGGAGAAGTTTCTGGAGTGGGTACCAGGACGTATTTAGAACACTCTCTACTCTCAAAAATAAATTTAAAAAAGACAGAATAATGCTTTGCTTCATGTAGCACTGTGGTTATCATTTTCCTTTCAGGGGGCATGATGACACAGTGGCTACAAGCTCCCTGAAAACGGATGGTAACATGACTTGGCCTGTCTATCTCACAAAGCTCAGTTTCCTCATCTGACTGGAATGATCTGTGACACTCCTTCAAAATCAAAAGCCTCACTGGTGTTCTTACTTAATCCTCTTACCTTCTGCTTAGCCACCCCCATCATTGCTATAGGGTATGTCTGTGAGGAAGAGGAAGGGGTAGAGGAGAAAGGATGGCTATGGGAAGGAAGAAGGAAGAGTGTGGACATGGATCAAAGAGAGGAGAAGACTGAGAAAGAAAATTCTTGCTGACTCTCTGGTGAGATGCCTTCCAGTTACTCCTGACCTCAGCTTAATACAACACAAAGAAATTTAATTAAACGCCTCCTGGGTTGGGCCAAGTACTGCAAAGAAACAAGATGATTGAAAAAGGGAAGCAGAATCTGGCTGGCCTCTGACCTCAAGCCCCTGGTGAATGCAAGAACTAGAGAGAGCCCTTCCACTCTTGCCAGAAGTAAGAGAGACTATGGCAGAGGACAAGGGGAGAAGATTCTCAAATGGCATAGAGCTGAGGATGGTCCTTAGAGTTCCCACTGGGAATGGGAAAGGAGATGAGCATGACTGAGGTCAACTGGAAATCCATTAGTGGAACATTTGTCCAGTCTGTGTGTCTGAGATAAAAACTCCCTTTGCCTCACAGTGATTTCCAGGTAAAAATACAGTGATGAGAGGCTGTTTCATTCTAGGACTGTGATTTGCAGCACAAGACCCGAGTTCAAATTCAGACTCTGAAAGCTGCCAACTCTGAAATTCGGGCAAGTTACTGATGTTGTGTTTTAACACAGTGATGGAGTGTGGTGACTTGCTGTCTAGTACCTTTAGCTTGTATGGCTTCTTACTATATTTTGCCAATGACACGTTTCCTGGTGTTTGTTTTTGTCCTTCTATAATTATTTCCTCCTTTTTACATTCTTAGCTTATGTCAAAATGGAGATAGATTCAATTCAAGTCCACCCAAGGAAGAGAGAGGTTTGACTAATGTTCAGTCTTCTCTGGGCTTGAAGCAGAGGAAGAACTCTGCTTGTCTGTCCTGTGAGCAGTGGAAGACTCATCTTCATCAGGGGAATGGGAGGAGGCTTTTCAGTCACCGAGTCATTTTTACACCGATTGTGTCCGACTCTCCATGATCCTATTTGCAGAGATGCTGCAGTGATTGCCATTTTCTTCTACAGCTTATTTTACAGATGAGGACCTGAGGCAAATAGGATAAAGTGACTTGCCTAGGATCACACAGCTACTAAAGGTCTGAGGATGAATTTGAACTCAGGTCCTACTTATTCTCAGCCTGGCACTTTATCCATGGCACTACCTAGCTTCTCATAATACATAAGAATGTTTCTTCTTATAACAAAGAAAACAAATAAACATGGCTTTTATTAATTAGGCCCCAAAGTCTCATACAGATATGTAACATGGGGACTAGAAGTAAAGTACAGTGAAGTGCTGAAGCCTTGCCTAAAAGGCAAGTATACTTGGGCAAACGGGGTATTTTTTATTTAATATTTGAAGGGTTATTATATGGCAGAGGAATTAGCTTCTTTGTCCTCAGAGGGCAAACCCAGAAGCCATGTATAAAAGCTAAAGGGAGGCAAATGTAGACTGATTACAGGAAAACCTTTTTCAATGAGCAAACCTTTCCAGGAAGGCAGCAAGATTAGCACGAAAGCAGAGCTCTCCCTCAGTGGACAACTTCAAAGGGGGGATAGAGAACAATTGTATTATAGGATGAAGTTGGGATAATTTTTTATGCATGGCTGGACAAGAAGCCCACCAAAGTTCTTGTCCCCTGGGATATATAATTAATTATTCCTGTTGATAAATTTGGGGATACTAATAGATACCAAAAAAGAACAGTTTCATTAATGTGCATAATGGTTTAATAAAGTTAGGAGGAGGGGGCAGCTAGGTGGCGCAGTGGTTAGCGCACCAGCCCTGAAGTCAGGAGGACCTGAGTTCAAATCTGGTCTCAGACACTTCCTAGCTGTGTGACTCTGGGCAAGTCACTTAACCCCAATTGCCTCAGCAAAAAGCAAAAAAAAAAAAAAAGTTAGGAGGAGGAGGAGAAATACTAGTACTAGTAGTAATAGTAGTAGTAGTGGTGATGGTGGTGGTAATATTAGTGGTAGGAGTGGTGGTGATAGTGCTGGTAATAGTAGTAGGAGTGTTTTTTTAAGTAATCTATCTCTAGTTCTGTTTCTCTATCTCTGTCCATCTGTCTTTATACATACAGAAACACACACACACACAATGGTACTACAAGCAAGTTATTTTTCTTCTCCGTGCCTCAGTTGTTTTGTAAGAATAAGATATTTCATGTGGCTCCTGCCTCACAATATTGTTATGACATAATGCAGTTATAGTCACTGGAAGGCATTGTGGACACTGGACAAGTTGCCCGATATTGCCTATTGTTCCCCATTAAGTCTTTTTATTAAGTCTCATTAGAATCTGTCAAATGTCTCATTTTGTTTTGTTTTCAATTTGTGTTTGGTGTGGTATATGTGTATATGCATGCAAATACACACATACACAATTAACCATCAAGCATTTGTTGAGTGTCTTTTTGCACTTTTTTTTTTCAGGCACTTTGGGGACACAGAAACAATAACTAAGCCTACGAGATCTGTTGTGGTAACCAATTGGAAACTTCTAGAAAGAAAAGAGAAGGGAGCCCAGGACATATCCCCACCTGTTTTGATACTCATTCCTAATCTTCATGGTTGTCCAATAAAGTCTCTGTCCAAACCTCAATTATTGTAGAAAACAGTTTAATTTGATCAGGGGGTTGCTCAGAAGAAACACAAATTATATATTTCCAATTCAACCCCAGGTCGAAATTTCAAGCTTGAAAAAACCTGCTCTAATGGATTTCCATTACTGACCCTTTACCCATCTCCACAGCTATGGTCTGAGTCACAATATGATAGAAATTATCATCTTGCCGAGATTGTTCCAGCTTACAACTAAAACTTCATGTAGACTCCTGGTTCCTGGCTGGTAATCCATCCTAAGATTTAAAATTTGTATATCCAGAGATTTTTCATGTGTAGTGATATAGACCAAAAGAACAGGGAGATGGGAGACCCAGAGTCCAAGCTTCTCTCTCTGTCTCTTTGTCTCTGTAACTCTCTCATTGTCCCTGTCTATCTCTGTTTCTGTTTCTCTCTGTCTGTCTCTCTGTCTCTGTCTCTGTCTGTCTCTCTCTCTCTCTCTCACACACACACACACACAATAAAACCCAATCACACATATTCACGCTCCTTCCACATATATATACACACAGTGCTCCCTGATGTGATGTCTGGGCAGGAACTCACAGGCTATGTTAACGACTAGTACAGGTGTTGGCTGCCCTACGGGGACTATGGCTGCTTAGGGAGCTGGACCCTTCTGTTTCTAGACTTCCAGGCCTCTTCCTCCCCCTTCCTTTACCCCCAAGGAAGGTCAGGCTGCAGAGAGCCAGGTGTGCTCCATCGGAGAACTTTTCTTAAAGCATCCATCCACCTCTGCAGCTGTCATCACCCAGGGAGGACTTATCTCCAGCCTGGGTAGCACCCCACCCACTGCATATGTAAAGTATGTCGCCAACCCCAAAGTGTTATTACATAAATGTCAGCTATTATTGCAATTCCCTCTCAGGCAAGGGAGTTGCCACCTACAGAGAAGCTAAAATCCATTAACATATAAAGCTTGAAGCTGTGGAATCATACCCAGGGCTGGGAATGAAGAATGACGTTCCCTGGGTTACCTTTCACAGGTCTCTCCCTATCTGTTCCAACTTGGTCTGTACATTGGGGGGCTTGATCTCCACAGTACTCGGTGTTGCTTCCAATACTGAAATTTCCAGGAGCACGTAAGCCACACGCACATCAGTGTGCACACAAACTTGACAGAGACCACATCCTCCCAGATGCAGGAGTCAAACTTTCCGTTATCACCCTCCTTCACTTCTGTGGGAGTTCTCTGACAATGGCACCAGGAATGGCAGAGAGCACTGTGTGCTCTATTATGGCCAGCCCTCTCTGCTTGGTGTCCAGGTACTGGCTGCTCAGGCCATTTGCTTCTATTTGCTGTGCTAATCGCATGGGCAGCCCTTTGCCTGGTGATTACTGAATAACAAGCACTTACAGCCCCCGCTTCATTCAGACAATGATCCCCTTGCAAGGGAAAGTTGGGGGCACTTGTGTTGGAGGCTGCCGTGTTTCATTCTATTTGAGCCTCTATTCATAGGCTTTCCTGAGGTTTCCCTTGAAAAGGAGTAAAATAGAGGAGGGAAACCAGCTCTCTGGACAAGGAAGCAGTGATTTGGAAAAACCCTTGAAATCCCCTTGAGAATTGGATTCTCTTCCTAGCACTGACTCCATGAGCTACTTTCCTGCCCACAGGCTCTTTGCTAAGGGAAAGGCCACAGCAATGAGACATGTCATGGCAGGAAATGAGGCAAGGAAAGGGTCTTGACCTGGTTCTAAATGAAGAAAGTAAACTTTTGGTTTTGATTTTCAAGAGTCCTTATACAAACCCTGGTTTTAAGAAGAGTCTGATTTATGGAAAGTGATGACTTAACTCTGGGTCTTACATTCAAAGACATGCCTTGGTGGGAGGAATGATTTAATGTCCAGTTACCAAAGATATAAGAGGTCTGTATTGTGCTTGATTTGGTCATTGGTTTCTGGAAAAGGGATTTGAAAGGATGGAAACTTTATCCCTTTTCAGCCTAGAACTGGGAAAGGAGACATTGTCAAAGTTTCTAAGCTACTCTTCCTTCTTTGTTCTTACCCGAATCACAGGCCTTCTGCACAACATCATTGTAATACTAGTGGCTAGACTGGATATGCCCATATAACTGGCAGGAAGAGGAAACCACAAAGAGGGGGTTGACCTTCCTTGATCACCTTAAAGGAAGATGGGAAAGTAGAGTTTCTTTAGTCTTTCTTACCTGGTTAGTCTCCAGATTTTCTTCCTTGTGCATTTGCTCTTCTTCATGCCTTCCCCCCAAGTCCTACACTTGCTAAAGCACATTTGTGCCTTTTAAAACCAAAGGACTTAGAGAAATAGCCAAAAGATGGGAGAAGGGGGTACAGCCCAGCTCAGCTCCCACTACGATTACTCTAACAAAGGTCTAAGAAGAATACTAGACTGACTAGTGATGGAGTAGTCTAAAAAATCCACAGCAGAGCATCTTTGCTCGGATCACAAATCTGACCCACAACTACAAGCAGGAATTATGGGACTATGGATACTAGGCTTTAAACAGCACTAAAACAGCAGTACCATAATCCAGACTCCAAAGAGGAATGATACATTCAAGCTCCAGGCTTAGAGTAGAGGTAAAAAGGTGGTTTTGCTGGTTGAACTTATAGTTTTCTACCTAGCTGGGGCCAGCACAAGGTAGTGAAGGCCCACACAAAGGCAAACCTTAAAGTGTCTTTCCTCTATGCTAATTGTGCTCTGAAGATTCAGAGACCCAAAAGGTATAAAGTAGACCTTGTTTTCATCAGAAGAATTGGAGTAAAGGATATCATAGCATTCTCTAAGAGTTTGCAGAGCTCTAACTCAGGTGCCTCCGTGATCCTTAGAGAGCACAGCATTCACTCCCTACAGAACTAGCAGCAGACTCCAGATAAGAAAGGTCAGTGCTATATAAATCCATCACAATTTTGACAAATGAGCACAGAAGTAGCCCTAAAATT
Source organism: Myrmecobius fasciatus (assembly GCA_023553655.1). Classification (NCBI taxonomy): domain Eukaryota; kingdom Metazoa; phylum Chordata; class Mammalia; order Dasyuromorphia; family Myrmecobiidae; genus Myrmecobius; species Myrmecobius fasciatus. The sequence continues at coordinate 10,312 of JAJPUD010002575.1, forward strand.
AAATTCTAAATGATCTTCTGGGAAGAATAAGTGAAAATATAAATTTAAAAAAGATTATGTTGCCATGTATGTCTGACACAAACCTAGAATAGGAGCATGTTCCCAAATCAACTAGAAGGAAAGTTTCCAAGTTACACACATCTTAGTCACAAGATCAATTGAATTCCTAGAAGAATTTTAAAAAATTTAAATTGATATTTTATATGAAATGAAAGTACTAGAGAAAAGAATTGGGAAAAAATGGCATTATGGAGAAGAGATATGGAAAGGAATTAACAGTCTAGAACAAGAGCATAAAACTTCCCTGAAAACTAAAATGGAACATGCAAAAAATAATGGTTCCATAAAACAAGAATTATCAAAACATAAATAAGAGACTAAAAAGGGAAAAATAGATAGTAACATTATAATACTAGGAGAGGACAGGGTACCCATTTTTAATGTAGACAAATCTAAGAAAAACAAATAAGCATAAAAGTACATGTAAAATTATAGAAAATACATTGGTAGAATTCTATTATCAAATAGAAATTAGAAAAAGATGCATATATGTATATGTATGTATATGTGTGTATATGTGTCTATATGAATTAGTTTTTCATGATATATACACAAAGTGATAATATATTAGGGCATAAAACCTCAATTAATGCATAAAAGTAGAAGTAATAAAGCATTTACTGGATATTATGATTTACTGGATATTGATTCGAAATCAATAGACACTAAATGACTTAATCTCAAAGAATGGTTATATCAAACAACAGATTAGAGAAATGATAAATAATTTTATTAAAGATAATGACATCAATGTGAAAAAATCAAAATACTTGCACCACAAATAACTTTATAAATAATATAATAATTAACTACTAATAATATAATTTTACAATAATTTTATAATTGTGTCTTATTTATATGATGCTAGAAATCTAGTACTAACACTAAGAGAAGAAGAAAGAAAATGAAGGAATAATCATAGGCAAAGAAGCATCAAAGTGTCACATTTTTCATGCGAGATGATGGACTTAGAGAACTCCAGAGATTGAGAAACTTTTTGAAGAAGTCAATCATTTTAGCAAAAGTGCATGATATTAAAGAAATTGACAAAAATCATAAGGTTTTTCTAAATTATGAACAAAATCCAGTAAGGACATACAAAGAGAAAGTCCATTTATAATAATTGACAAATGTTTTAAATGGTAATCTACATACCAAGATGTACAGAGGAAGTATTTAAATATTTTCAACAATAACTAACAGGCCAGGTAATTGTGGCGCATATTAATTATCATGGTATGTTCAGTCAATATTACAGATGTGAGAATACTATACAAGTTAATTGACTTATTTGTTATACCTCCAAATCACTGACAATTACATTCTAGAACTAGAAAGAAATAATAATGAAATTCATCTTGAGTAACAAAATGTCAAGAATCCAAAGAATCAAGGGGAGTTGAAAGGAAGAATGGCAAATGGTACCAAATTTCAAACTGTACTAAAAAATCAATAATCATCAAACAAATTTTTCCTGGGTAAAAAAGAATAGGTTAATTGAATCAATAGTTTATATAATGAGAAAAAAGTAAACACAAAAGTCTAGTGTTTGCTACATTCCAAGTCACATGTCAGCATAAACTTATTAAGAACTTATCTTTTAGGCACTGTGCTAAGTGCTGGGAATACATGAGAAAAGTATCTTTCCTCAAAGAGCTTACATTCTAAAAGGTGAATATAATACATAAAAGGAAGAAAAAAAGAGTAGTATAGAAAAAGTATCCATGTTATCACACAGTGGAGAAAAAAATCCAGAATCAAGAGCAGATAGGCCCAGGAGACGAATGAAATTATAAAAATGGCTGACCTGTGCTCTTCCTTAAAATAGAAAATCCAGGAGAAACTAACCAGTAAAAGGAAGGCACCACAAAAGTACAGTCATCTTGTGAACAACCTTGAATTACAAGTATTTTTTTTCCACAACTGTGTGAGGAAGGTAATATATAAGGGATATTATTTTTATTTTATTGATCAAGAAACAAATCAAGTGGTCTATCCATGATCACACTGTATGAGGGATATCATGGCAGCATGGAGAAAGCCAGGTTTTAGCCTTTCTCTTGTCTGTTGTACGTTGCATCTGGGAGGGGTATGTACAGAAGATGAAAGACAGGGAAACAAGTGAAGAGCCTTTTGGCCCTTTTGGCTGATAGATCTGAATCTTTAGGAATTTTAAGAAATCCCTGTACCATAACTTCTAACTTTGCATAAGTTCTTACTTTCCATTGGTCAATTCTCATATCTCATCCCCACATTGCCAATAATTGAAATTGAGCATTGTATTTTCTTTCCCCCATTTCAAAGTTGTCACTTTCCCAGTTTCCCATTTTTATGCATGCAATCTTCTGGATTCCAGTCACTCAAACTTGAAAACTTTTGAGATTTGATTTTTCCCTCTTCACTTAAATATCCCATTAACGACATTTTTTTCTTTCCAATTATTTCAAAGGAGCACCCTTTCCTTTCCAGCAGTTGTATTATTAGAAATAGCTTAACTGATCTCTCTGGCTCTAGTCTTACCTTCTACTCAAATCTAAATTAAAATTAATCTTTTACAATTCAATAAACATTCAATAAACAAGTGCCTACCATGTTTAGGGTCCTGGGGATATAAAGTCAAAGATAAACCCCTTCATTCCATTAAGGAGCTAATATTCTATCAAATGAGAAAATATGTAATGAATGTAGCTATAAGTAAATATAAGAAGATTGGAAAAGTGTATAGGTATGGGAGATGGGGCTATGTCATGAATGACAAGCAAAAGATTCTATATTTGATCCTGGATATAATAGGGCATCACTGAAGCTTAGTGAATAGGACTGTGATTTGGTAAGACCTCTGCTATGGAAAATCATTTTGATAGCTGAATAGAGTGAGGACTGGAGTGGGAAGACACTTATGGCAAGCAGACTACCAGGAGGCTATTAAAAGCAGGCCTGCACTAGGATGGTGGAAGGATTGGAAGGGAGAAGGGAGTGTATTTGATGATGTTGCAAAGGTAAAATCCAGTTTTGACCACCATTTTTATAGGAAAAAGTAGAGAGGGAATTGAGGAGGATGCTTCAGTAATAAACCTCAAGGCCTCGAGAATAGGGGTGCCTTGGACAACATTTAGGAAAATGGGGAGTTTAGTTTTTAATATGTTGTGGTCAAGATGCCTATAGGAAAATCACTTTGAGGGGAATGATCATAAGCAATAAGATTGGTCAGGAAATCAGAGCATTATTGACTTAGAGATAGAAGAAACATTAGAGATAATCTAATGTGACCTTTTCATTTTAAAGAATCTGACAAATAGTGTCCCAATCTGACACTAGGTTCACTGGCAGCTTTAAAATATTTAGCATTATGGGAATCCCATTACAAAAAGAGTGTCAGATTATCTCTTGACTTGGCTCTAAGAATAGACTCTTTGAAGTGATCAACTAAACAATCAAACTATATCAATAAATGAAAAGCTTCCAATATGATAAAGTTGTTGAAGGCAGCATATATACAAAGAGACCAGCCCTAGGGAAGATATTAATAACTGAGTCTGAGACAATGTGTATTCTTCTTATCATTTATTCAATACTCATTGAATTTCATCTGAAGATGACTGGAGATTTACTTGAAGAATATTCAACTTTAAAAAAGAATATTCAATTTTAAGCCTTCTGAGATGGCTTTGAGACTAGACTTCCTCCAAGTCAGCTTCTAAAGTCAAACATGAAAAAAAGTTCAGTCTCAGACTCTGAGGGGGAAAGGAGAGCATGTAACCCAAACTGCATCAAGCAGGAGGTAAGACCTTTGTGACTGGGAGCCCACTACTTCCTGAGCCAGTCTCATTCATCAATTGCATTACTTTGGTTATTAGAAAGTTTTAAATTTGGTCATGCTGAAATCTTCACGGCTCCACATCCCATCCACAGCTCCTGATTCTGTTCTTTCAGGCCACGCAAAATAGAAATGCATTTTCTTCCAAATTCTCCAGATTTTTAAAATCTGGCAGAGTACATGGGATCGTTCTTGGAGTCAGCTCTTATAGGGTTAGATAATCACTGCCCATTCTTCTCCATGACTTCTCCTCTCATTCATTCTTAGACCATTCTAGCCAGTACAATGCAGCTTCCTGGGTCAGATTTGCTTATTTTTGCCTTTATTTCCTTGTACTTAACAGGCCCAGAACAGTCATAATGTGTATTTGTTGAATTAAATTGAGTTCACAAAATGTGCTTCCACTAGGGTCTCCCACTCTTTCTAATGACATATCCCCTTCTTCTTAGGTATCTCCACACCATCCTACAGTCATTCAAATTCTTTTCCTTGAGCTTTCTTCTCATGGAAACAATAATTAATGGTCTTATAAATGCTGCTCATCCATGAATTTGAGCATCTATGCAGCTGGAGACAGAAATAAAGGATTTATTGGAGTTTCTCCCCTCCAGGTTGTGAGCTAGTCTTTAATCCCTGCTCTGATAAATAGTACCTGGAGGGCTGTGGGCAATAACCTCTTGAGGTCTAAATTTCCCATCTATACAAATGGTGGTGCCAGTGGGCAACTACCTTCCTTTAAAATGGGCCAAATAAGGTGAGGCTTGCTTTACTAGTGTCCAGCAAACACCATGAGCTCCTAAAATTCTTACATCCCTGCACCAGTGTGGAAGTGGTTTGACTTGGCTTTTATGTGCTGATTTTAGGCAGTCATTACTAGGGAGGCCAGGGAACACTTCAGTCTCTTATTTTCAACTGTTACTTTTCCTCAACCTGGCTGGCTTCTTTATTGTGGTACCAGGGACACTGTGGTTAAGGAAAATTAATTTCCCATTGTAAGGGTTTAATAGATAAAAGCTAAAATGCTAAAGCTCATTGAGTTCACTTTGGGGCTCACTAAGCCATGCGATTTCTTTGGACTGGTGGATTTATTTCAAGGATACCAGCCTATTTATTTGCTAATGGCAACCAGGTTGAATCGTAGCTGGTCCAAGTACTTTGGCTTTCTCAGCAATTGAGGCAAATCAGAATACACCATATGGTCATACCATAGGACTTATTCACCAAGCTACTTCTGATGACTATGACCAAATTGGCTGGGCCATCATCTATTTATATTGCTGAGACCAGAAACAACATATCTGTTTTTATTGGACAGTGCTAAAACCATGGATCGTTATTGTGAAATGAACCCATCTGTGCCTTGTGTTGAATATACATAATTGTCTTTCATAAGGTCAGTGTGAATGTCAATGACACTGCTTTCTGGAAGGAAAAAATAATATTTCTAGTTGGGTAGATATGGTTAAGCTATCTATCAGTTGATGGTGAACTACTATCTACCAAGGAGAAGAAATGGAAAAAGAAAAGAAGGAAGAGAAAACAAGATGGAAATGAGAAAAAAGAAAGAAAAGAAGGAAAATGAGGGAAGGAAGCAAGAAATGAGAGAAGAAAGGAAAGAGAGAGAAAGGGAAGGAGAAAGAGAAGAAAGGGGAGAGGGAGAAAAGGGGGAAGGAAACAAAAACAAGACTGGTTACTTTGAGAGTTAAATGAACATGTCCTTAGAATCATTTTATTTTATTCTGTCTATGAGTTTATGAATGTAGGGAATTCATAGAAAGGATGAGAATACTCATTTTGCTAATGCATGCTGGTATGTTCTCTGCAATGTGAGAGTCTTGAAAAGTCATCTGAGACACTGAGAAATGAAATGACTTGCTCAGAGTCATCCTTCCACGATGTGGCAGAGGACACACTAGAATCTACTTTTTGCTTGCTCCAAAAGAGGGTCTTTCTTTAATCCACCTCACTGTTTCATCAGGAACAAAATAAATTAAGATGAATATCAGGAAGAACCTATATTTGCTAATTTCTGACAAATGGGATCCTGGTATCACAGAATCAGAACACAATAATTCCTCAGTATGACCCAATCCAGACCTCTCATTCAACAGATAAGAAACTAACTAAGGTCCTGGTAGTTAAAGGGACCAGCCCACAACTTAATCCAGGTGTTGAGTAGCAGAGTTGAAAAGCAAAATTAGCTTTTTTTCCTCTGACCCACACTGAGCTAAATGTGCCTGGGGTCTTTGATCAGAGGTCCAGTGATCTTGACAAGCAGTTAAAGACTGAGGTTGTGAGTTGGAAGAGATAATGTCAAAAACCTACTGAGCTTTAAGATCCTGTTATTCAGTGACTCTCAGAAAAGAGAGAAGAAAGTTCCAGTGTTCTGAGGAGAGGAATAATGACGTGCCCAGTAAACAAAAATAAAAACAAACAAATTAAGATTGTTGGTGTATAACTGAAAATGAATAAAAATAATGGAGAGTGCTTTTTTGACATGTCAAAAGATAGATTAAAGGATTAGATTAAAAATTCCTGAAAACTTTATATGCCTTTGTATTTTTGCTCACCAAGAGGGTCACAGAGGTTAGTTTCAGGCTTGATCCTTGAGGACTTTCATATATGTTGGACCCTTATCCAGAAAGCAACTCACTGAAGCTCACTACCTGTCCCCTCTCTATTCTGACTTCTGCTCAATTCTGGACACCAACCTCTCGGCAAGAGAAAGGGAGGAGAGCAGATTATGAAAGAGGAGAATCTGTCCAAAGCATTTGGAGGTGTGATTTAGGGATGACAAAGTCAGGAAACAGAAGGATCTAAATAAGACAGCCCATCGGGTGGGATCTCACAGGATGTTTGTTTGTTTTTCTTCAATGAGACTTATTACTTCATTTCCAGAGGGATAGATTGTGGTGAGGAAACTTGCCTTCAAAATAAGTCTAAGTATCTAGAATGACATAGTTAGAATGCGTGAGAAGTGGTTTGTGAAGTACCTCCTTCCTGATTCTAAACCTAGCCAAATATAGCACTGTTGTCCCTAGGTTTTACAACCATGATCACAACATCAAACAATAAACAATAACAACAATTACCATTCATTATAGTGCTTTGAGTTTTGTGAAGTGCTTTATCACTATTATTTCATTTTATCTTCTTCAACGATGGGAGAAAGGATTATTATTACTCCCATTTCATTTTTGAGGAAACCGAGGCAGAAAGAAGCTAAGTGACTTTCCTAAAATCTCTTAGGTAGAAAATTCTAACATGTACCATTACAGAGGATACTTAGCATGGAGAGCACATAAAGAATACAATTAATACTTTTTCCTTTACATGACCCATGTAAAGGGTAATTCTTCAACCCTGAACTACCAGAGGCTTTCCTAAATAAGTCATTAAAAGATCATCCTAACAATGTCCATTGTGAGGGGAATTGTAGAGGGCCACAGATAGTGGGGAACCTTGGGTGAGGTATGAGACTTTTTCATCCAGTAAAAGGAACCCTGCTGACCTGATTGGTTTGGGTCCTCTCTCTCCTAGGGACTTCTCAGCCTTCCTGAGAAGTCAGGAGTCATGATAACCTGTGTTGCACTTAAAGCAGAGTTATACTAAAGTGGCAAAGAGACATCTGCACACAATAGCATGTTGTTTATGTGGTCCTGCATGCTCAGTATCCTATAATTAGTGTATGCACAATGTGCTATAATTAGATAAGTATATTCAGGTAGATAAGGCTGAGAAAATTTTGAATAAATGGACTGCCATTTGATCATTTGCATGCGTTCCACCCCTTTATGGGTGATCAGGATTCAAGCTGGTCCCAAAATCTTTTAGTGAGCAGGTCCAGACAGTGAACCAGCATCAAAGAAGGCTATCTCAGGTAAGATGAGTTTGGGAAGAAGTAGATGCTATTTTTGATGACTACCTGCAATATCAGCCCATATTTAACATCATTATTCTTCTAGTCAAGACATATGGATGCAAGACATGGAATATACTATGCTCCGAATAATTAAACTTAAATATACCCCCCAAAAAACTAGTGAAGAGATGCAAGGGAAGCATGGGCATGCAATAGCAATAATAACAAAGAACCATCCAGAAGAATTGTATTAGAAAGATGAATCATAGAAAGAGAAAGAAAAAATAGGGCTATTCAAGTAGCTAGAATAAAAGATGAATATTTTCTAGACAATATATAGACTCTGTTGAGGATCATGCTATATTAATACATCTACAGACAGATGGATTCCAACACCTTGCGGTATATTTTCTGAAACTTGTAGGATCATATATGGATCTGAACATAGAGTTTGCAATTTGCTTTAGTAGAGGGAATAGCCTCACTGAAGAGACTGAAGCTCTACGGAAGGATTGACATGGATGATCAATATATTTCATATAGGGATGACTGATACAATAATAAAAAGTCAAGCAACAGAGATTTGTGAAATACTCCAACACAGTGGAGGAATGAGAACATTTTGTTCCAACAGTTCTAAAGGATACTGCAGCAAGTGCTATGAAACACTTGGACCTTGGTCAGATGATAAAATCATACATTGCATCTTGGGCCATTGCCAGTTATCTTGACTTTTGGCTTACAACTTTAATTACTCTAGCAGTTGAGGTTGACAACTTTGTGCAATTCTGCCCCACTTAAATCTAATTAATATACAGGTGAACACAAAGCCTGTGACATGATATTCCACTTTCAAAACAAAGTATAAAAACAATTACGTGCCAGGCAATGTAGAAAGCATCGAGGATGCAACAAGATAAAACACAGTCCCTGAAGCTTACAAGAAACTTATGTTCCGCCCTACCACCACAACCACCACCATCATCATTAACAACATTAGTAACAATAGTTAGGTTTGTAAAGCACTTTACCAATATTATCTCATTACAGATATTATTTAAATATCTAACAATCTTAGGAGCTAGGTGCTATTATTTTCCCCATCTTACAGATGAGGAAACTGAAGTAGATAGAGCTTAAGTGATTTTCTCAGAATCAAATAGCTAGTAAATGTATGAGGTGGGATTTGACTCAGATTTTCCCAGCTCCAGAACTAGCATTCTATCTAAGTCACTATCAGCTAATTTGGTTTATTTATAAGTACAATTAAAAAAATAATGTCAATTATTAATCTATCATCTAAATAGAATTATATTTCCCTGGCTTTATAATCATTCATCCTGATATGAGTCACCACATGATTATGGTTCCTGCCTTCAGTTCTCATTTATGATCTTACTTTTCAAAAGTGCTATGTGGAAATTAGCATGGAACAAGGCTGTCAATTCATAACTGATTTGTCACATCATTCAAGTCAGAAAGAGCCCTGACAACCATAACATGCCTATAAGATAACGTTTACTGATAGCTTCTGAACAAATCAATAAAGAAATAGAGTAATATTATCTAAAAACACAAGATTCATGAGTTAAATTGTCAATTAAGAAGGAAGAACAAAAATAGAATCTAATCTAATGGGTAAACATGATTCAATTTACCAAAAAGGTTAAATTTAGACAGAAACTTCTTAGGAGTACATCTGTTACTCTGAGGGAGTAGAGATTGAAAATAGGAATAATGGATATAAAACAATGAAAACTGTTCCCAGAAAAATTGATTTCATAAATAAGAGGATAAAAACAAACAACAGTAGATACAGATAATTTATAAAGGTTTTGTAAAAGGAAAAGAAAACATTAGAGCATTAATGAAAATGGAGTCCTGGCAATGAAAGTCAGTGCCATCAAGTCTGGTATTTTGCTTGAAACTGTTTCTCACAATGACATATTCTATTTCCATCAAATAAGCAATAAACTTCAAGTTGGTGTGGTGGTGATTATCTAGCACCATGGAAAGTAAACCCAAGAAATCAAGTTTTTTCAGTGAAAGAAAATGACTGACTAGAAAATCTTTGACTTTTCAAATTATGGAAGCTCTGCAGCAGAGAAAAGGAAGCCAACCCATCAGTGTGCTTCACTTTATGGTCTAGAATATTCTATCATAAGAAAGAACTCACTAATAAATCTTGTCTGTGAAATCACCAGGTATTCACTTTTATGGTCTTTTAACTCATTTCATCAAGAATTTATGACTTACCATTGTGGTGAAATAGGAGCTGTTCAAGCCTCTTTAAAAGAAACAAGATCCAGTATAAAAGGCAGAAAATGTGGGATGCTAGGATTTTCAAAATAATATGATATGCTATTTTCCTAGTATCTTCCTCTTTCTTCCTTTCTCCATCCTTCTCCACTCCTTTCTCCTAGAAACAAATGGAGGGTTTGAATAGTTGTTATGAGATTATTTTAAAGCAAACATTTTGAACAAAATTCTAAAAGATTTAACTTGAAATAGTTTATTTTTAATACAATATATTGCGTGCTATATCCTGCCCACATTGAAAAAGGGATGGAACAAATGTTGGTTAAGTAAAAACAAGCAACATAGCATTTTTCTCTGAGAACACATGCAACATTATGAATCCACAGTCTACCACCTCTTTACTGAGAGGAAGCTGATATATTTATTCACCTGAATTCTAGAGTTAGATAGGTCATTGAAATTTATAGTTTAATTTTTTTTTTTGCTTTTTTTTTTTTTTGCTGAGGCAATTGGGGTTAAGTGACTTGCCCAGGGTCACACAGCTAGGAAGTGTCTGAGACCAGATTTGAACTCAGGTCCTCCTGACTTCAGGGCTGGTGCTCTAACCACTACGCCACCTAGCTGCCCCATTTATAGTTTAATTTTAAAAATTAAAACTAAACCCATTATCTCTCATTTTCTCTCTTTTTTTAATGGTGGTGTTGCTCTGCTGGTGGTTTTTTGTTTGTGTTTTACTTTCTTTAAAGTCTCAGCAATTGAGATGAAAACAAACTACAGAAAACACTTCAGTTGACCATTGGCATATTGATAGTTCTCATGATAGGGCCAGCAAAACTTTTTTTTTCTCCCTCTGTGTATCTAACGCATATCTTCCCATAGCAAGGGTGAAATCCAATAGGAATGACTATGATACCAGGAAGAGAAGATCCAAATGAAAACATACCCAGTTATAATGTCCTTCCCAACTCTAGAGAAACAAGAGCTAATTTGATAGAAATTGCTATTTTGCCAAACAGAAGTACTAGATTAAAAAAAAAAAAACTATGTAGGAGAAAAGAAGGATCAAAAAAGCTAGACTAAGAGCAACATAAATTTATAATTTAACATAAAGTAATTTTTTCCTATTATTTTTGCTAAGGAATTATATCAGTAAGATCAATTCTTTTCTCTGTTACTGTTTTGTCCACTAATGATAGAAGGGATTTTTCATTTTTAAAAACATAATTAGCCTAGGGAAAAATCATATGCTGCCCCAAGAGGAACAATCCAAAACATGCTGATCCTCTTTTGGAGTGCCTGAAAAACTGCTTCAAATCAATTAGAGAAGGCAGTGTGAAGTAAAATAAAACTCAAAATGAAGAAATAGAAAAGGAAAGATATAAATTATCTATGAGTAAGGAATCAATATCAAATGTAAAAGCAGAATTTCAGGACTGATAAAGTTTTAGTGTACTGCTGATTCAGCTTAACATTCCTGAAGATAACGATTATGTCTTAGGGGAATGAGTTGGAAAAAGAGTCATTTAATAATATCACTCCAAGGAAATTGAAATTCCGTCTATTAGAAAGAGAATCTAGAAAAAAAAAACCAGTTATTTGGCATTTTTGTCTCTTGATTGTTTCTCATAAAGGGAAAGGCAATGTAGCTATTATCATGAACCATGTTCTGAATTTTTCTGCATCCCCTGGGGAAGATAACAGCACAACTATTATCCAGGTCAGAACCTGACTTTGGTCCTTGAGGGTGTCAATAGAATGCTGAGGAATGAAATCTGCTCTCAAAGCAACACCATCAATCATCCCAGTCATTAGTTTTATAATAGGTTTAGACATAGAGGCAGAAGGTAGCACAGTTGGAATTAGAAATTTATGGATGATGGTAAACAAGACTATTTTACTAGGTTTAGAATGAAATCAAGAAAAGAAACTAATTAAAATTGGATGGAAGTAAACTTGACAAAATTGTCTGGGAAAGGGAAAGACTTAAAATTAGCTGCTCTCTTATCTCTATTGATGTCTGTCAAAGGACAGTTGTATTCTCAAGTAATTCAATTCTACTTTGCTTTCTACATTCAAACAAATTTATGTGCATGCATAAGTATATATACATATTTATACATATATGCATGCAGAATTCATATGTACATAATGTGTATTTCCCTGGCAACTTGACAAAGAGAATCAGTAAATTTGAGAGTTGGTAGAAACTTATGTGGACATTGAATTCAGCTCATCCATAAAGAAATCCTGACTCTAACATACAAACAAGAGCCATCTGTCCATCCATTGTTTGAAGACTTCCAACAAGAGGGAACCCATCACTTTTGGAGATTGCCTGCTCCCCTTCTGAGCAGAGCATATTTGGATTTTTTTTTCCCGCTGACATTAAGGTTAAATGTGTCTCTTGGCAATTTTTATTCAATACTGCTTGTTCTATCCTCCAGAAACAACCAGAATAACTTTGATTCCTCTTCAAATATTTGAAGGTAGCTATCATCACCTTTTTTTTCCACAGTAAGAAAGCTCAGTTCCATCTAGTAATCATCTTATGTTGGGCCCTGGCTCTTCCAGCTACTCTAAAGTCTGACAAAAGTAAATATTCTTGTGCCCAAAGTGACCCCAGATTTCCTCACCTAGTTTGGCTGTTTGACTTATACTTCTGAATCTTATGGAAGTTGCAGTCTACTAGAACTCCGAGATCATTTTTTCAGAATACCAGCTGTCTAGCCATGCTATATATATCAGATGTTTGTGATTTTTTTGTGGTTATATATAAGAATATCCATTTATCCCTACTGAATTTCTTTTAATTCAATTTAGTTCAATGCTCTGATCCATTAAAACCTTTTAAGAGCTTTACTCAGGAATCCACTGAATTGCTTGTCTGCACAAACTTGGTATTATTTGTAAATTTGATGTACATACAATATATATCTTTATTCAAAACATTTTGAAAATAAATTACAAGAGACACATATAGATCCTAGAGTATTCAGTTGGATATCATGTTGACACTGAACCGTTCACAGCTATCATTTCAATGGAAGCTACATTATTGTATTATTGCCCAAATTATATCTATCTTCTCCACAGGAATAGTATGAAATCCCTTTTAACAGCTTTGAGCCTTAACATTCCCCCTGGCTTCCAGTTTGTTTGGTATTATCATATTATTAATATAACCTATTAAGGGATTCACAGCAACCATGAAGTCAAGGAGATCTGTTTTCAACTTCACACTAACATACAATGACTGTGGACCCTGGGCATGTTGTTTAATTTCTTAGTACTCCAGTACTGCAAGATCCAGGACACTAAAAATATATCAGTAGAAGGGCTTTCCTTGGCTTCTCTTTATTCTTTTGTTTCATGCCAAGATTACAAACATATATGCATTAATTTTTTTCCTAGCCAAGGAAACCATTGGTACGAAATGAGATATAAGCAGCATTGATTATCTCTTCCTGGAAGAAGCATAAAAAAATGTTGGAATCAGTCACATGATAGTCACGGTCTCCTATGAACTAGGTGATTGTAATGATGGTGTTGCTTCTCTTCATGGAAAACCATCTTCATTGAGCCAATGGGATTTATGCATTATCACTATCTTCACCATCACCAACATCTACTTCATGTTGGGAGTCCTAACGGACCTTCTCCCTCACAGAATTGTTAAAGAAAAAAGGGAAGAATGAGGGATTGGAGGAAGTAGGGAAGACCTGTTTGTGGACATGTGGAATCTCAATATCCCCTGTTTTTCTTTTGGTTTCTTTGAAACAACTTCTGCTTTGTTATTCTATGTTATTCCTTCTCTAAAGGAGGCTTCTGAAACTGGGAGCCATTGGTGAAGACAGAGCAATAACAATATTTTGGAAATCCCTTGCTCCTTGAATTTTATTGTCATATGATATCCTAATCACAAAATGTGAGATGAAGATCTGAAAGCAGAAATGAGAGATTGTCTATGTTTTAATAATCTGGGAGGCTAAAACATGCACATAAACATACATACTGACATTTAGGTGTTTATATTATTGAACAAATGGTGGCAATAACACTATGACATTTGGGAATATCAAAACATTGTCAGTGAATACTCTCTGCTAAGGCTAGTTGACTGGTAGGTTAAGTATGGTTCCACCTCATGCCCAAAGTTATTTCTACACCCCCTAGGACAATAAACTGATTAAATATTTAAGAAACAGTTTTCCTTTGTGTATGTTGTTGGTGGGAGTATGCCCTTATTTGTTACTAACAACAGAGATTATTAAATTTTCAGGGGAAGAATTAACACTTCAAATCTAAAACTGATACAGACTAAAGTTCAATTTATTATTTTGTTAATTTCCAGAATTTAAAAAAAAAATTGAATGGAGAAAGTGTTAATGCAGATTAAATGTTCACTTGTGTACCCATCCCAGGTGGCACACACCTGCATTGTTCTATAACCATTGTTTGAACTCAGCAGTAGTACAGCTAGAAGGCTCAGGGAATGACCCCCCCCCAGCTATAAAAACAACTATCGCAACAATCAAAAGCAACAATAACAACAGCCATTATAATAATTATCCTTTAAATAGTATGTTGAAGTTTGCAAAGTATTGTATATTCATTAACTCATTTAAACCTCATGCCCTGGTTTGTAGAAAGAAGGAGAGCACATAGTGTAAGATGTGACTTCTTTTCCTGCAGAACTACAAATCAAATACCTAGTCCCTACTGGTCACATCACCACTAGTATCATCATCACTGCCATTGTAATCACCACCAGCAGCACCACTATCCCCAGCATTATGGCTCCCATTGCCATGGCCATTATCATCATCCCTGCTATCATCATCATGATTCCCTAAATTATAATACCTTAAGTTTTACAAAGCATGTTTCTCTCAACAATTCTATGATAGTTCAATTACTATGCATATTGTTCAGATATATAAACTGGAGTTCAGAACAATCAGTGGATATAAGAAGCAGGATTTAATTCTGTTGTCCTGATTCCCAGATCTATGCTCTTATAGCAACCTATCCAAAACCACATACTGCAAATGCATCATCAGGCATCCTGAGGAAAACAAAGATCTGCAAAAGGAATACCAAAGGTTTCAGTTTGCTAAATCTGGGAAACTTTGTATTTCGATAGAGCTTAGATGTGATGGTAGAAAAGCACCGACTTCTAAGAGAAATCCAGTTTCCCTTAATGACCCAGTAATTGTGGCCACCACCCATTTATCGCGTGCTGATTAATTGCAGACATCATGTTGGACACAATTTTTAAAAAGATAGAAATTATGTCTTCTTGACTTCAGAGAACTTATATTCTAAACAGGATAAAACAAATATAGAGGTAAGTGATGACCACACAGATACAATACAATTCCAGGGGAGATAAAGGGCTTGTGATGAAGGATTCAAGAAATCCCTTGTATAGGAGAGGGTTTTTAAAATGTTTACATTGAAGTTTGCATTGCAGTAAGCTGGAGATTTCATGATGCAGAGTTAAGGGGGAAGCACAGTCCCAAAATGAATGTAAATTAACAATAAAACAATTATTTCTGGTGTTGTGTTCTAAAAAAGGAAAAGAAAAAAGCAAGGAAGAAAAGTGGAAATTCTGCACCAATGTTTCTGATACCAAGATTTAGGAATAACTAATTTTCTTTTCAAGACTAAAATGAAAGCTTACAATTCTTGATTCTTCCATCTGTTATAAATTATGCTACAAAATATTTCCCCATTTTTGTTCTGGCAAAATCACCAGTGTGATGCTCAATTGATATTCAGAGTGAGGGGGTGTGGGAGATGAAGAGAAAAATAGATTTTCTCAATTTACATGTATTACATTTTATCTGTCCATTAAAAGAAATCGGTATGAATACCATCTCTGACTATTTCTTCTGTGAACTTTCAGAGACACTACTGATATGTCACACAGAGATTTATGAATTTGCAAGTAAATGTACAAAACAGGACTGTGAGTTCCTTGCTCACTTTTTTGTGCATGTGTACCACACGTGTTTCTCTCTCTGTGTGTATGTATAGACATGATGATAAACCATTCCAGGAGTCATTCTTCTTACAATAATTAATAAACCTCATTTGAAAGAAGAGAAAAAGAAAATCCTAATCAAGAAACAAACCAGCAATGGTGTCATTGAGCCTTCCTCTTGTTCAGAGCTTGAATGAGAAAATGACTTTTTGATAGTTTCCAAAAACCAAAATCTTTTCTCAGACATGGAGGATTTATCAATATTCACAGAATTCCAGCACCTCAGAGTTGGAAAGGATGAAGGACGGGACTCCATCTGGTTCAAGCCCTACCAGAACCAAAATTTTCCCTACAAATACATTGTCTTTCATATTCTTCTTACATATTTCTGGGGAAAGGGAACCCACCACCTCCCAGAGAAATCCACTGCACTTTGGGATGACAAAAGTTCAGCAGTTGGAATTGCTGAAAAGCTGTTCTATCGTGTTTTTTTTCAACAATGAGGTGATTCAGGCCAGTTCCAATAAACTTTGGATAGAGAAATCCATCTGCATCCAGACAGAGGATTGTGGGAGCAAATGCGGATCAGAACAGAGTATTTTCACCTTTTTTGTTGTTTGCTCATTTTTTTGTTTTCTTTCTCATTTTTTCCTTTTTGATCTGATTTTTCTTAAGTAACACGAAAATTGTGGAAAGATGTATAGAAGAATTTGTTGGTGTTTAAGATAGATTAACTTGATGTCCAGGGGAGAGGCAGAAGGGAAGGGAGAGAGAAAAATTTAGTACACAAGATTTTGAAAAGGTGAATGTTGAAAACTATCTTTGTATATATTTAGAAAATAAAAAGCTTTTATTTAAGAAAAAGCTCTTCCATGCAAAAGCCCATCTCCTCCAAGTCTATGTCCCACTCCCTGTCACATCCTTTCAAAGACTTCCAATTTGGGAGGCCCCAAAGGATGTGCCAGAGACAATTCAAAGATGGTGAGAACTAAGGCAACATTGTTTGACCTCTATAGTTGCTCACAGGCAGCTGATGGTACAGTGGATGAAGTGTCAGATCTGAAGTTCAACTTTCTGAGTTCAAATCTGGTCTCAGACCATGAGCTATATGATCCTGGGAAAACCACTTAATCCTAACTGCCTGGGTTTTCATATCTCCAAAATGAGCAGGAGAAAAGCTGAGTTCAAACCTAACCTGGTATTTACTTGTTGTGTGACTCTGGGAAAATCATTTAATCCTATTTGTCTCAGTTTCCTCATCTGTAGAATGAGCTAGAGAAATAAATGGGAAACAACTCCAACAATTTTGTTAAGAAAACCCCACATACAGTCTCAAAAAATTCTACCTAACTAAAATGACTGGATGACAATTGATTTGTGATTGAAGAAAGATATTTTCCTTTCAAAGCTAATTAATTTAGAATTTATATTAAACTTCCAGGAAAAGTCAGTATGTGCTCTTGGTTACTTTACAGGCATTTCCTCAAGAGCTCAAAAAATAAGATTGGTATGGTCTGTGGAAAAGTTATTATTATTGATAAACAAATCTAGTCAAGGACAGAGTTGATCACTGTAGAGAGTTTGATGACCAAAATGTAATTATGTGTATATCTTTGAAGGAACCAGTACTAAAAGTGCATTCTCTCTCTCTCTCTCTCTCTCTCTCTCTCTTTCTCTCTCTCTCTCTCTCTCTCTCTCCCTCCCCCTCTCTTCTTCCTTTTTTTTCTTCTTCTTCCCCCCTTTCTCTTCTCTCTGTCTCTGTCTGTCTGTCTGTCTGTCTGTCTGTCTCTGGATTTGCCTGTGTCATTTCTATTGGCTCAGACAAGAGCTGAATCATATAGAAGGGGAACACAAGATTGGCTTGCTTGTCAAAGATAAATGAATTAGAATCCATGTGAGGCTGTACATCTTAGGTGATGAGAGCTGATGACACCTCTTTCTCAAACAGATTCCTCTTCCAAATGTTCACCCCAATCTGGGAATTTTCCAAGGAACACATCCAAAAGAGATCACTTCACAGGCACTCACACAAAGTTCAGAACCATATGTAATAGTGACACCTTGGTGCATGTAAGGGCTGTTTAGATGAAAGATAGCAGAGTTATCTGCTTTTTGTCTATGCTGGGCAGAAAAAAACAGATTAGAGAAATTAGGGCTTTGCTCACAGAACTAGAACTCACCCAAAGCTTAGAACTGAGATTATTTAGTATATTATGCATGAATCCTAGAGCACTCATGGTAATAGTTTATGACATGAAATAACTGCTTTTGACATGTCACCATGAAAGCATTTATGATTAAATATGTTTTTGCAAAGGAGCCTTCTCATTCTAAATGCTGGAATTTTCAGAGTTCATTTTTTTTTAATGCTGAACACAGTGTGGAAAAAAATGTTGCAGCATGAAGGTGATATGAAGAGTGAAGAAATAAATTCATATTTCATATGTATTAGCAATGCATGTCAGAACACCAATTATGGGCCCTCTTCATCTGAGAGGTGATTTTTAAGAAAATGAATGATTAGGAGAAATTGAAATTGAGCATAGAGCTATCATAGGCTTCTTGGTGTTCAGTCCTCAGGCTATGGGATAGTTTACAAAAACATCAAGAATATGGAAGGTTTTGCTCTGAATGGAGTACTATTTCTTTGTTAAATTCAGTGACTTTGCAATTATTATTGGTTTCATCAAGAAAAGGTACCTGGGATAGCATCAAGTCTCAACTGTTGATAAACAAAAAAATCCAATCCTTGTTTAGGCAATTAAAATTATTAAAATTTTATAATATGAAATTTAAATTTAAAATTTCAAAATAAACCTCCACATGCCATGTTCCTGGATTAAGAGCAAGAAGTGTCTGGCTAAATCCTGTCTGTGATTCTTATAAAATGGTGCTAATGGGCCAGTTATTTAACACTGCTTTTTCTCTGCCTTTGTTGGCATAATGGAAATATTAGTTAGAGTGTTTAGCTCAAGGGATAAGGCATGAGTAGCAAATGAAACAGTGTAATAAAGTGCTTAGCAAACCTGAAAATGTGATATGAACATCAATTTTTATTATCAGTAGAAGCAGCACTTAAAGAAATGACTTTCCAAATGATCCAGGGCTGAAGTAAAGTGCAAAGGGATGCTTCTGTATAGTCATCTTGCCTATTTCATCATTTGTGACTGTTCATAGCCTTGCTTCTCTATTCTAGCAATTCACATGGGGTTGAGAGGTTATAGATTTGTCAGGTTATTTACAATTACCTCTAGAGAGTCATGAAATTCTAAATCTAATATTAATAGAGAGATTAAATTCTCTTTCTCTCTCATACATATACACACTAGTGAAGTTCATCATCATGGTACAGGGGAGAGAGCATTGAGCTTTGAATTAGAGAACCTGGATTAAAATTCTGCCATTTAATCTTACTATCTTTGTCAATTTGAGAAAATTGCTTCATCTCCCACTACTTCATCATCCCCCCCCCACACCTATGCATAGCTTTC
The DNA here is from genome assembly GCA_023553655.1 of Myrmecobius fasciatus. Taxonomy (NCBI): domain Eukaryota; kingdom Metazoa; phylum Chordata; class Mammalia; order Dasyuromorphia; family Myrmecobiidae; genus Myrmecobius; species Myrmecobius fasciatus. The sequence continues at coordinate 29,787 of JAJPUD010002575.1, forward strand.
TACAAGATTAATTTTTAAAAGGATCATGTTATTTGTAACAGGCTTGATGCTATTGTGTTTCTAACCAATTGCTGGGATGAATTCAAATATGGAAAAATAACAAAAATAGAAAAATTAGAAAAAGTGGTTTTCATGAACCATGAGAGGCAATGAGATGACCTGACTTCTCTGCTGATCCAGGAGCCAATTACAGGCTACTGGCTTATCACTCAGCCATCAATATCTCCCAAATCCTCATTTTAGGCTTGATGGGCATGTATGACTAAAATAAAAACAAAGTTTTGAGAACCATATTTATTTTGAGAACCCACATTCTTCTCACTGCTAAAGTTCAAGATAAAGAACTGGAAGGAGGTTTTAGGAGTCAAGATGGTGGATTAATCATGGTACGTCTTCAACATTCACTTCCAAACAATCATCACATAGTAGTACCCCAAAACAAATCCTGGAACAGCAGAACCAGCAAAATGATGGGGTGGAACAATCTTTGAGCCTAAGAAACTTGGTATAGCAACAGGAAAAATCTGTCTCCCTTGAACAAAAGGGAAGCACAGTCCTGAATATGAAGCATCCTAGCAAGCAAGCTGCACGCGTAAACCAGTGGTAGATCCTGAGTACTGGTATTGTGGGACAGGCAAGCACTAGGAACTCCTATATGCTGCTGTATAGCTAGAAGACTTCAGCTCTGAGAACTGTCACAAGCTTCCACATAGCCCCTGGCAAACAGGCAACCTCCAGTGGCCAGATATCTGTGTGCTTCAATACAGCTCTGGGTAAACTGTTAAACTCTCAACCCTCTGAGTGCCTAAACAAATAGGCAGCTGCCAATGCTAGGGCCCCTCTACTTGCTTCAGTGAAGCCCTGTGTAAATGGGCAACTTCCAGCAGTCAGACCACCATGTACTTCAGTGTATCTCAAAGACATGCAATAACACCCCCTGGGCCACAGCATACCCAGACACAAGCACAAAACACCTCATAGAGTAATTTTTAAAGGAAAAAAAGAAATAGTGCCAAAAATTTTTTTTATCATACTTTCTTAAATTATTTCTCCTTTTGACTTTTTCAGAAGTAATTTCTTTTTGGTAACAAATAATCTTATTATTTTTTCATTTTTTTGTAATTTAAATTTGCTTTAATAGTTCTTGCTCTCTCATGGAGTCACTGATTCCTTTTTGATCTATCTTAAATTTTCAGGGAGCTCATTACTTGTATTGGGATTATTTGTTTATATTCTAGGTCATTTATTGTCTTTCAGTTCCTTACTTTTAGAGCCTTCATCAGAAATAAGCAAGATCTACTCTTTGCTCTACTATGAGAATATTCTGTAGGGCCCACTAGATCTTATCTGTCCTACCATAACCTGTGTTTCCTAGAGCCTACCAGAGCTTATCATTGGCTCCGTATTGACATTCTAGATCTATAGAATACTTTATATGACTTATTATTTTATCCTCAAGACTTATGGGTTTTGATACATGTTCTATAGATGCATACTCTGATATAGGTTGACTTCAATAGATTTTGAAATCCCTTGAAGCAAGAGTTATTTTGCTTCTCTTCTTCATTCCTAGTGTTTAGCACCCACGGATTAATGTATAGGAAGCATTTTAATCAATTTGTATCTTTCAGTTGTTGATTTATTCATGAAAATTGTGATAAGCACTATTTAGATGTCACACAGAGTCATATCATTAAAAACATTCAAAAATCAGCTGCAGTGCCTTGAAGTTTTCATTGTCATTGAATGTTTTCAAGGATTAGTTGGGACACTTTTCAGGGACATTGTAGAGGAAATTCCAATCAGAGGTAGTACTCTAAGGTTTTCTCACATTCTGAGTATCTTGGCTATTGTGTCTGAAGATGAGAAATTTTCATAATGTCAAATCCAAGACCAGTTCCTGAAGCTCCAGATATCTGCTCAAACATAAAATAACAGGGTCATTCAAGAACAGATGTTCTCAATGTGAGACCCAGAAACTTAATTTTTTATTATGATTACTAGATATAATTGAGCTTTTAATATTCTGTACTTTGTTCTTAAAAACATTATTCTGAGGAATTCTAGATTTCACCCAACTGCTAAGAGATTTGTGATGTAAAAGAGTAGTTATACTTCCCTAAATTTTAATATTTTTCAGAAAGATTAAAAGAAATCTTGGAACTGTGTCAAAGGGATATTGATGGACTGGGGAATTGTATTCTATTATCTTTCTTTAAAATATCATTGACCACTCTGTATACCCCACTTTCCATTCATTCCTCTAATACTTATTTTTAAGGTAAACAAAATCTATTTTTCAATATATCCTTTTTCTAACAGGTTCCTGCCATCCCTAAGGAATAATGTGAAATTTAAATCTTTAGAAGCTTTGCTTGTGGGAGCCTTTTTGTTTGTATGCATGTTTGTATGGTTAGGGGAGGTTAAGATACTGCTTCCCCTTTATCCCTACAACAGAGGAAACTACCTCATAAAACAATGCGTTAACTTGAATGAAAATTGATGAAACCTTTTAGACACTTGCCTTTAATAAGTTAAGAGGCAGATGCCCATGAGGAAGAGTACAGTTATAGAGCTTCTGATTTCAGCAAAACCATTTATTAGTCAACCTCTGTGGCTGATAATTACACAATATCAGATAGGTAGACACTGAGAGATATGATTTTCCATTCTCTAACTAATGATTTAATATTAGTAATAAGAGATGTTGCTGATAAAAGTAGCCTCCCTTAAATGATACATAAGAATAAAATGGTAATTTCTTAAATCTGGTACAAGAGATATTGAAAACACTAAGCATCAGTATGAGAGATATACAATGACTTGCGCCATTTTTTTGCTAGAAATATTTTTCCTAGGATATATTTCTGTATTTGAAGTTTGCACTGAAGATTGAAAAGTAAACATTCTTCTTTTAATGTAAGTCATTATTTTTAAAACACCTACAGATATGCAGGTTCCTAAATATTTGGGTTAAGAATTGCAAGGGGTATTTGACATTAACTAGTCCAAAACTTTCATTTTACATATATGAAAATTAAGAATTATAGTATTTAAAGGACTGGACCAAGGTGATGTAGGCAGTTTGAGTCAGAGGTAAGATTTGGTCCTAGATCTTATGACACCAGAGCCAGTAAACTTTCCATTTTGTCCTACAGCTCTCCTCATGAGTGGATATAATGGACAGTCAGTCACTCCATAGTTAAACTGATGTTGAAAAAGTCATCAACTCAGAGAATTAAAGTTTTAGATATGGAAGGAATTTTAGATGCTATCTAGTCCAGGTCTGTCTCTAGACAAATATTCCTTCCCTCCCTCCCTTCCCTTTCCCCCTGTCTGTCTCCTTCCCTCCCTCTCTTTTGCTGTCTTTATATGTGTGTGTATATATAATACATATGTGTGTGTGTGTATCCATATATATGTGCATATATATGTATGGGATATATGCATAAAGATGTAGAGATATAATATGATATTGTATATTATATTAAATAATATGATATTATGTTATCATATTTAAAAAGTACTGGCATGCCCTTTAAAAATGTACAGTAACATAATGAAGCCCAGAAGCATGAGGCAGAAAGACAAATTCTATGTAAAATTCCTAGAAAAAAGAATATATTTGGATGTATAACTGCCAAAACAAACTCAGGAATTATAGGAACACAATTACAAAAACTTTTCATACAAATAAGTCAGATTGAAATAACTGGGAAAATATCAATTGCTCGCCAACGTAATACAATAAAAATGCCAATTCAACCTAAATTAATCTATTTATTCAATACCAAACCAATCAGCTTGCCAAAAATATTTTTTACACCAAAAATAATAAAATTTATCTGCAAAAAGAAAAGGTCAAGAATATCAAAGGAATTAGTGAAAAAATGCAAAGAATGGTAGCCTAGCAGTACCAAAACTAAAAGTCTATTATAAAGTAGTAGTCAGCAAAACTAACTGGTACTAGCTAAGAAATAGAATGGTGGATCAGTAGAATAGGTTAGGTACACATGACACAATAATCAATGGTAGAGTAATCTAGTATTTGACAAACCCAAAGACTAGATTCTTGGATAAAAATTCACAACTTGACAAAAATTGCTGAGAAAATTGGAAAATAATATGTCAAAAACTCAGAACAGACCTGTATTTCATACCCCATATCAGAATAAAGTCAAAATGAGTACATGATTTTGGTGTAAAGGGTGTTACTATAAGCAAATTAGAAGATGAAGGGATAGTTTAACTATCAGACCTTTGGAGAAAGGAGGAATTTATGGCCAAAGAGGAACCAGAGAACATTATGAAATAAAAACTGGATAATTTTGATTACATTAAAAAAAAAAAAAAGGTTTGTACAAAGAAAAGCAATACAGCCAAGATTAGAAGGGAAGTTGAAAGCTGGGGGGAAATTTTAAAAATTATTTCTGATAAAGGCCTCATTTCTAAAATATATAAAGTATTATATAAGATTTAAAAGAATACAAGTCATTTCCCAATTGATAAATGGTCAAAGGATATGAACAGATAATTTTCAGATGAAGAAATTAAAGCCATCTATAGTTATATGAAAAATGTTCTCTTTCACTATTTGATTAGAGAAATAAAATTAAACAACAAAGGCACCATCTCACATCTCTCAGATTGGCTAAGATGATAGGAAAAGATAATGATAAATGTGGGAGGAGATGTGGGAAAAATAGTATACTAATGCATTATTGGTGGCCTTGTGAAATAATTCAACTATTTTGGAGAACAATTTGGAACCTTGCCCAAAGGGCTATAAAACTGTGCATACCCTTTGATTCAGTCATCTCATTACTAGGCCTGTATCCCAAAGAGATCAAAAAAGAGGAAAAAGGTCCCAAATGTGCAAAAATGTTTGTAGAAGCTCTTTTTGTGGTGCCAAAAATTGGAAAAGGAGTAAATGCCCAATAACTGGAGAATGGCTGAATAAGTTGTGGAATATGAAAATAATGGAAAATTATTGTTCTATTAAAAATGAACAAACTCCAGAGCTGCCAGATCAAGGAGAAAAAAATTCCAACATCTAGACTGAAACAGTTCAAGTATCATGGGGAAACAATCAGATCATGTAAAAATTAGCAGATGATATATTAAAGGAGCAGAGGACTTGGAAAATAATGTTCTGTAAGGCAAAAAAGCTAGGATTACAACCAAAAGAATTTGTCCAGCAAAACTCTATGTTATCCTTCAGGGAAAAGAATTTTTATATAGAATAGAGGACTCTCAAGCATTCCTGATGAAAAGACCAGAGATGAATAGAAAATTTGACATTCAGAGTCAAGAGACACATAAAACAGGAGCAGATAACAGAAATGATAAGAAACCAAAATCCCACAATATGATGCTTACAAGGAAAAAAACACTTGAAACAGAATTACACACATAGAGTTATAATAATGGCCTTGATGAAAATATATTATACTTCAGTTGAGGCAAAAATAAAAGGTAGGGGTAACAATTAAGACTTTAGACAAAGCAAAACTAAAAACATATCTAATTAAAATATAATCATGGAAAGTACATTTTACTAAAAGGTATAATTGACAATACAGTAAAATAAAAATGTCTAAAATAAGTTATCTGATAAAGGTTGAATTTATCAAATACATAGGAAATTGAGTAAAATTTATAAACATAAGAGAAATTTTCTAATAGTTAAATGGCAAAAGGCTATGAACAAGTGGCTTTTTAGAAGAAATCAAATCTAGTGATATGAAAAATAGTTGAAATTACTGATTAGTGAAAGGCAAAGTAAAACAAATCTGAGGTATCACCTCACATCTGTAAGATATGACAAATGCTGGAGGTGTTGAAGGAAAGTGTTGTTGAGTTAATTTTTAGTTGTGCCCTACATTTTGTGATACCTTTGGGATTTTTTTTTGGCAGATACTGGAATGATTTGCTATTTCCTTTTTCAGCTAGTTTTTTTTTAAGATAAACTGAAACAAACATGGTTAAATGAATTGCTCAGGGTCATGTAGCTAGTGTCCGAGTCCAGATTTGAACTCAGGAAGTTCTAATTCCAAGCCCAGGACTTTGTTCACTGTGTTACCTAGCTATTCTGAGGAGAAAAAGATACACTAATGCATTGTTGGTGTAGTTGTGAACTGATGCAATCATTCTGAAGAACAACGTGGAATTATGCCCAAAGGGCTATAAAACTGTGCAGATCATTTGAAGCAGCAATACATGCTATGGCTGTACCTCAAAGAAATCAAAGAAAAAAGGAAATGAAACTATAAGCACACAAATACTTATATTAACTTTTTTATGCGGTGGAAAAAATTGAAAATTGAAGGGATGTTCATCAATTGGGGAAATGGCTGAACAAATTGTGTTAAATGATCAGATAGACTATTATGCGCTTTTAAAAATGACAGAGGAAAGACAGAGCCAAAATGGCAGGATAAAGGCAGGAACCAGCCAGAAATTTTCTCCAATCTGCTTTAATTTCCTTTCAATACTGAGTGTAATTCTGGTGCAGGCTGTGCCAGTGAAGCCCCAGCCTAAGTACCACACCAGTAAATCAGTAAAGGTTTAAGGACCTTTGAATCAGGTGCAGTACAGGGGACTTCTAGATCTCTCATCCCAGAGACACCAAAAATGACTTGGAAGGTCAGTAGAAAAGTTCTGTGGAACCAGGGTGGGAATCCAGCATACAATTCCAGTGCAGACCAAAGCAATGCATCCTTGGTCCTAGTTTGGCCCTCCGGCATCAGCAAAACAGCACTCTGTTGCTTTAGCACACTAAATCTTACAGATACAATGGGTGGGGACACACCCAACAGCTCCAGAATGGAAAAGAGTGCTTGTGGTCAGATCCCTGGAAGGATCTCTAAAAACAGGTACACAAAACTCCTGAAGCTTCAGATAGTGTTCCCTCCACCTGGGAACAGAGCCCTACTCTAACAAAGAATTAAAAACAGAGTAATAGGCTAGGAAAATAGGCTAGCAGAAAACAAAAAAAAAGTTTCTGACATTGAAAGTTAAAATGATGACCCTCAGAAGATGATAACAAAATCAAAGCTCTTCAATCCAAAGCCTCCAAAATAATAAGAGTTGGGCTCAGGATATGGAAGAGATCAAAAGGGATTTTAAAAATAAAGTAAGAGAAAGAGAGAGAAAAAAATAGGAAAAAATGAGAGTGATGCAAAAGAATGCCATAAAATGCAAAATTGGCCAATTAGGAAAGATGATACATAAGCTCACTAAGTCAAATAATTAGAATTAGTGGATTAGAAAAAATTAGAATTAAGTGAATGGAAACAAATTTATAAGTCAATCATACATCATACAATCAATGATAAATCAAGATACAATAAAGCAAAATAAAAAATGGGAAAAATCGGGGGAAAATGTGAAATATCTCTTTAGAAAAACAACTGGCCTGAAAACAGATCCAGGAGAGATAATTTAAAAATTATTGTTGTACCTAAAAGTCATGATAAAAAAAAGCTTAGATCATTTTTCAAGAAATTTTTGAGGAAATTGTCCTAATCTTCTTGAACCAAAGAATAAAATAGAAATTGAAAGAATCCAGCAATCACCTCCTGAAACAGATCCCAACATGAAAACTTCCAAAAATATTAGCTAAATTCTGGAACTCCTAGGTCAAGGGGAAAATATTTCAAGCATTCAGAAAGCAATAATTCTAGTATATTGGAGCCACAGTCAGGATAAAAATAACATTTTTAGCTTCTACATTAAAGGACTGGAAAGCTTGGAATATGATATATGAGAGAGCAATGAAGCTAGAATCATGCATTTGGCAAAACTGAGTATGATCCTACAGGGGAAAATGTGGAAATTCAATGAAATAGAGGATTTTCAAGCATTTGTGATGAAAAGACCAGAACTGAATGGATAATTTGATTTTTAAATACAGGGCTCAAGAAAAGTATAAGGAAGTAATCAGGAGAGTGACAAAATAAAGAACTTCATAAAATTAATCTGTTTGCATTCCTACTTGGGAGGATGATCAGAATTTTCTCATTATTATGGAAGTTTGAAGAAATGTATATATGCATATATATTTGTTATGTATATATATTATATATGTTTAACATTATATATATATATATACATAGAAACAGAGTGCACAGGTATGAATTAAATATGAAGGAAGAATAGCTTTAAGAATCATGAAATAAAGAGATGAAAAAGGAATGCAGTGGGGGAAAAGGAAAAGGGTGAAGTGGAATGGTTAAAAAAAATCTGCCATAAGAAAGAAGCAAGAAAAAGGTTTTAAAGTGGAGAGGAAGAGGGGGAGGAGAAAAGAAGTGAGTGAACTTTACTCTCATCAGAATTGGCTCAAAGAGGAAATGACACACTCAATATGAGTATAGAAATCTATCTTATTCTGCAATTAAGCAGGAAGAGAATGGAAAGAAGTGGAAAGGTGATAAAAGAGAGGGTATATTGAAGGAGGGAGTGGTCAGTAGCAAAACACTTTTAAAGAGTATCAGGGTGAAAGGAGAAAGTAAATAGAATAAATGGCAGGGAATATAGTTAGCCATAGTACTTGTAAAATTAATTTTTTGAAGTAAGTTTCTCTGATAGGACCTCATTTCTTAAACATAGAGGAAACTAAATCAAGTTTACAAAATATAAGAGCCAATTTTAAACAAGAAAATAATGTTTTAAATAAACAATAAATTTATTTTATTTAAAAATAAATTTGTCACCTTGTGAACAATGAATTATTGAGAAGTTCTTAAGACTAAAGAGGATATTGGAAGAGAAATGACAAGCCATTTAACATCTGAGTACCTGTTTCCTCATAAGTTTCCTCATCTGTGCCTTTCAATGACATTCTTTTCTTTTTGAATTCTACATTTTTTCCCTTCCTTCCACACCTTCTCTATTCATTGGGAAGGCAAGCAAAATTATATCAATTGTACATGTGAAATCAAAGAAAACAATTTTAGAATTTAGAAAGGAGAATAATCTTCATGTCACATTGTGAATGAGGAATTATTCAGAAAAACCAGGGAAAATATCAACAGAAAAAGGGCAAGCCATTTAATATATGTGTACCTCAATTTCCTTATTTGTAAAATCTCTCTTTGTTGTAGAAATATGATACAAGGATGTTATGAAATGTGAGTTAGGGGAAGGGCAGAAGAGCTAGTCTCATAGAAGTGACTGATAGCTGGTCAGTCTTAACCAGTGGACAAGGCATACATTTACTTTGAATTAAAATAAAATCATGAAATCTAAAGAAAAATATTGGCATATTAAGTGCAATCACTGTGGCAGACTTATGGCATGATATGAACAAAGGAAGCTAGAATGGCTTGATTTTAGATGATTGTGAGTTGCCTCATGGTTGGGAGTTTTTGTAGCAATCAGATCATAGTTAAATTTGATTTTGGAAATGCAATGTTTAAGGCACTGTGGCAGGTATTGGGAATACAACTGTGAAATGAGAGCTTTCATTCTCAAGTTTTTAATTCAGGCTTTTTTTTTTTGCCAGGTATCTGGGGAAACCAGCTCTAAATGGAGGTGCACTATGAGACAAATTAGTGTGTCTTCCTGAAATGGCTCATGAAACATTAAAAAAAAAAAACTCCCACAATTTCCTAGACATTTTCTCATATTCAGTGAAGCAAATAATGTCCAATGCATAGGAATAATTTGCAATTTGTTAAGCAGTGAATAAACAGTTGGGCTATAAAAGAGCTTTGAAAACAGAAAGACAGAGGTGATTTAGGTGGTCCACACTTTGTAAATAAAGGGATTTCTTCAACATGTGGTAAGTCTGTTTTTAATATAGGATTACTGAATAATTTGTTATATTGTTTATGTAATCAGTGTTTATTCTCTTTCTATTTCTGTTTGTCAGCATTCAGTATCTCAGAGGAAAACATTGACCAAATTCAAGAAAAAAGCTTTCTCAGGATCATCCTGCAGTAATTATTGGCAAACCATGATTAAAATCTCAGCAGCCTCTTTCTTTTGTTACTACATCTTGCTCAAATGCTTCTGGTTCCTCCCAAGTCCTCTGTTTTAGCTCACTGTGTGCACTCATGCTTATAAGATGCTCAGCTTGCTAATGTGGAAGTGAAATGCTCATTTAAGACAATAGAAAAAAATTATCTTGAGAAGGCCTGGAGAAAAGGGCAGCTGTTACAGGTCATCTGTTTTTTAATCAATTAAGTTTTTTCACAGTGCCCTTTCAAGTGTGTTTTTGATTTTTCTTTTTCTGTATTAAGAAAACCCATTTTATATTATACGAGTACATAAGGCAAACCTAAGATCTACAAATGAAAAGATTGTTTTAAAAATAAGTACAACAGAACAGGTTTAATTGTAATCTTTCTGATAATAATCAAAAATTATAAATCTTTTCAGCTCTAAATTAACTTTTGAATGTCATTTGTACATCAAATATCCATTGTAAATTTTAATTTTTTGACTCTGAGTAAATCATCCAATCCTCTTTGTCTCAGTTCCTCATCAATAAAAGGAGTTGGAGAAAATAACAAAACACCCAACATTTTCCCCAACAAACGAACAAACAAAATCACATGCAAAAGAGAAAGAACTTAATCACAGAAAGTTACTATGGGAATAGGGAAAATCAGGGTTCATCTTCAGAGGAGAAACCTGAAGTAAAAAAAAAAAATTTTCTCCTAGCCCAAAGCAAATAAAAAAAAAAAGAATTTATACAACTCAAAACATACTGTAAATCAACTGAGGAAGACTGAGAGGAAAAATGAGAACAATCCAAAAAGGCCTCAATAATATTATGAAAAGTCAATTAACTAGAAAAAGAGATCTAGAATCCTAAAGAAGAAAATGTCTTTCCAAATTAAAATTGGACAAAAGGAAATCCAGTGAAGTTGTAAGAGACCAAGAAATAATAAAACAAAATATAAAGAATGAAAAAAAAGAAAATGTGAAACACAAGAAAAACAACAGATTTGATTTTTCTTATATAACATGGTAAATGTAGAAATACATTTAGAATAATTGCACATTTTCACCCATATATTACTTGCTGTCTAGAAGAATGAAGTGGAGGTAGGGAGAAAAAAATTGGAACACAAGATTTTGGAAGATTTTGCAAAGATATTGTTCCATCTTTGCCACAGGCTGTAGAGAAAAGTTAAAAAAGTCTCTACTCCTCTAGCAACTTGACTCTCCTTGGGTGAAAAAAAACATTCTGAAGAGATGAAAACAACAGCTATCTTGGTATATATTTTGAAAAAATAAAAAGTTATTATTTAAAAACAAAACAAAAGAAAAACAATATATCTGGAGAACAGATCAAGAAAAGAAAAATAAGAGTAAATGGACTATCTGAAAGATATGACCAAAAATAGAAAAATCTTGACCCAGTAATAGAAGAAATAATTAAAGAAGATTGTATTGAAGTGATAAAACATGAAGGGAAAGTAGAAATAGACAAACATTCACCAATCAGCATCTTAAAGAGATGCTACAAGGAAAACATATAGGAATATAATTGCCAAATTTTTAATCCTTCATATCCAATAGAGAATTTTAAAAGCAACAAAAAATCAAATATGCTAATTCTACAATTAGAATTACACAGGATTCATCATCAGCTTCAATAAAAGGACGCCATCCCTGGAATGCTATATATCAACTATGAAAAACAAAAAAAACAAACTGGTTTTAATCAGAAATATTTTATCCAGCAAAATTAAGCATAATATTGAATGAAAAAAAATGGATATACAACTAATTCTCAGATTTTTAGGATTTTTTCTCAAACAAAACTTAGCTCAATAAAAATTAATATATAAGAGCCAACATCAAGAGATTCCCAGAACAACCTATTTAGGCTTTTTATGTATTATTATAAGTCTAAGTTTGATATTAGTATTTGGGTATTCCAAAAGAAATCTTGATATACAGCTGAGGATGACTTTTAAAAACAATTCAGGGGAAGGTGAAAATGATAATTATGGATATACAAATAAGATGTGAGAGGAAGAAAAAATTAATAACAATGGGAATGGGTTAAAGAGAATAACACATACATACACATATCTATATACAAGAATGGTATAGCATCCTCCAAAACCTATAAAGAAATAAAGGAAGAAGGAATGGGATAAGGTGGAGTATAAAAGATAGTGCAGATTAATGGGAGCGGCATAAGGAGCATACATTAATGGGAATAAAATAAAGAGAGCGGAAAAAGATGGGGGAGAAAATAAGGGAGATATACATGAGGGAGGCAGGGAGGAAGTTAAATAATATAAGGCAAGTTGATGGGTAGAAGTAAAGTGGAAGAGTTAGCTGGAATAGGAAATAAGTAATATGCACAAACTCAATAATAATGATCAGTAGCAGAATTTATTAGAAAAAAAAAGTAGGGATAGTAATCAGTGATCCCAGACAAAGTCAAATGTTTAAAAGATTCAATCAAGAGAGAAATGTACACTATATGTCAGCCATTTTAATATTGTTTTAGATATATGTATATCTACATGCATGTGTTTACATGGGTGGGTATGTGTTTATGTATATAGGTACATGTATGTGTGTAGATATATGTATGTGCCATAAGCAAAAAAAAAAAAAAAAGATCCCAGACAGCATTCTTTAAGAGATCATCAAGGAAAACTGCCCAATATTCTAGAAACAGAGGGAAAAAAGAGTCATTGAAAGAATCCACTGGGAAAACCCCAAGAACCATTGTTAAAAAACTCCAGAATTAAAATCTCAAAGAAAAAAAATACTGCAAGCTACTTAATGAAAGCAATTCAAATATCAAGGAGCAACAGTCAGGATTTCCCAGGATTAGGCACCTAGTACAATAAAGGATCTAGAGGTCTGGAATACTATATTCTGGTAGGAAAAGGCCTGAAGTTACAAACAAGAATTAAATACCCAACAAGACAGAGAATCATCTTTCAGAGGAGGCAATGGATCTTTAATGAAGTAAGAGACTTTTAATCACTTCTATTGAAAAAAAAACAGAACTAAACAGAAAATTTAATTGTCAAGAGAAGCATAGAAAGGTAAACGGGAAATATCTATTATACAAAAGATTAAGCTGTTTATATCCTTCAATAGGAAAATGATATCTATAATTCTTGAAAACTGTATCTGTTACTGGAGCAGATAGAAAGGAACATAACATGCAGAGGGTGTGGTTTTGAATGGAGTCAGTTGTGATGATATTAAAAAAAAGACATTAAGGAATAGAAAAAAAGAACATACTGAGAAAAGAGAGAAGGGAAGGTATAATGAGACAAAGGAGATCATGTGGAAGCACAAGGGGTTTATAATAATGGAGGGAAAGAAGGGAGGGAAATGAGAAATTTCTGTTGCTTGAGCTTATCAATTTTGGTTCAAGGTGGAAATAACATTCAATTGGGTATAGAAATTTATCTAAATCTATAAAGAAGTAGGAGTAAAAAGAGGAAATAATAGCGAGGAGCTGGAAAAAAATGGATGGCAGAAACACTAGGAAAAAAAGGGAAGAGAAGGGAAGAGGAGTAATAGAAGATAAGTATAATTTCATCCAAGAGAATGACAGTAATGAGACAACATACTAAAACCTAAGGGATGCAGTCAAAACAGTTCTTAGAGGGGATTTTTTTTATCTCTAAATGTTACATGAATAAAATAAAGAGAATATTAATGAACTGGACATGCAACTAAAAAAGCTAGAAAAAGAACACATTAAAATCTCCCAATTAAATACAAATTTTGAAATTCAAAGGAGAGATTAATAAATTTGAAACTGACAATTAGTGAACTATTTAATAAAATTGAGGTTTTTTTGAAAAAAAATCTAGATAAATATTTGGTTGATTTAATCAGAAAAGAAAAAGAAAAAAAATCATCAGCACCGAAAAATGAAAAAGGTGAACTTACTACCTACCAATGAAAAAGAAATTAAAGTAATAATTAGTAACTGTCTTGCCCAGCTATATGGCAGCAAATCTAACAATCTAACTGAAATGGATGAATATTTACAAACATATATATTGCCTAGATTAACAGAAGAAACATCTCTTAAGTAATATATTACTTAAATTGTCCCATTTTAGAAAAAAGAAATTGAAAAAAAAACATTAATGAACTCCCGAAGAAAAGATCTCAGGGGCCAGATGGATTTACAAGTGAATTCTACAAAACATTTAACGAACCCAAATTCTAGTACTATGTAAACGATTTGGAAAAATAGGTAAAGAAGGATTCCTGCCAAAGTCCTTCTATGACATAAATATGGTATTGATGCCCAAATCAGAAAGAGCCAAAACAGAAAAGAAAATTACAGACTAATCTCCCCAATGAATATTCATGCAAAAATTTTAAATATAATATTAGCAAATATACCAAGTAACTTATCAGAACAATAATATACTATGACCAAGTCGGACACTCTTCATATCCAATCAATTGTCAAATTCTGTTGTTTTAACCTTTAAAACCTTTCTCAGGCCTGTCTGCTTCTCTCCACTGAAACCAGCACCATGACAGTTCTGGCTCTCTTTATTTTTGCCCCTCCCTCTGGGGAAAGATATATATGTATATGCATGTAAAAATAAGAAAAATAAATTCAGAAATTGGGTATTTCTAAGAATATATGTTTTCTTTTCTTCTTTCACATTCTGAATCCATCCCTTCTCTTGCAGGGTGTGGGTAACAGACTTTATTTTATATCTTCTGGAATCATGGTTGGCCATTTTGTTGAACAGAGCCACAACTCATGTAGAACTTCCTAAAGGTTTCTATTGTCTTTAATATTTTCCCCCAGATTTTGTTAATCAAGACTAGTTAGACTCTTCCATATCCTTTCTTCTTATTTTATTTTTTAACTTAAATGATGACCTTTTCTTATCAACTAATATTTCCAGTGGTTGTTTTATCTTTTCAATTGAGAGAAAAATTTTGTTAGCTGGCTGGTGTGGGGTGTGGGCAAGAGTTTCCTAGATTCCTTTAACCTTTCTTTCATGAGAAAAGTCAGCCTTAATTAAGCCATTTTAAGACACATGATAGATATAGATTTTAAAAGCAAACTTGGAAAACCCCTTTTGATTTCTCAATCAGAGAGGATCACAGATCAAGAGCGGAAATGAAACATGGGATCAATTGAGTCCAATTCCTTCAATTTACATATAAGGTAGAACTGGGCTAGAGTTAAGTGCATTTTCATGCACAACATCAAACAGGTATTAAGGGACCTGAGGCAGGTTTTGAAGCTTGAGTCTACTGCCTGAATTCTTCCATTTGTCCTTTGATAGGTTGGTTTAATCCCAAGTGAACATCCACTTTCTGAAGGCACGGACTGTTTAATTTTCTTTGTGGTACTATCAATGCCTACCTCACAATAGATGATTAATGTTTAATGAATTGCAGAGAAATAAAATAGGCTCCTTTGTAAATAACTCAGATTACTTCAGAATTTTCTATGTTTTTAAAAAAACTGTCTGATTAGAACGTGAACTTAAAATCAACTAGACTCAGCCTATGTCCGTGATTGCTTACACATGAGAGCATAAGCACACGAATACACTCATCTCTTTCTTCATAAAAGACTCCTTATAAGAGAGTAGTTATAGGAAGGAAATACCGCAGCTTTTAGTTAGGATGACCTTTAAAGCACTGAGAACTTTTGAAGTGTACCCTAAAAACATATATTCTTTAAGAAAAGCTTGTGTTCCTGAGTAGGAGTGAAAACAAATAATTAAAAAAAATTGGTACAAGAAGTATCATTACTAGACAATTGTAAAACACCTCCATTTCTCCTGTCTTTAATGGTCAGGCGTTGGCGTCCATTGATAGAGAACTCAATGGAAATAATTGTTTGGGACATAATTTTTTTTTGGAATTATCAAAAGATTAGACTAATTACAATGGCAAAATCTCCTGGTGATTACTTTGTTGGTTGTGCTTATACATTTCAATTTGTCTCCCCAGGAACTGGTGTTTTTATGTTTCTTTTTTTTCTGATACTTGTAAAGGGCTTTTAACTTTATCCAAATGTTTTTACAAGTGTTAGAAAGGTCCAGAGCTTATATTATTGGTTTTACCTTGGAATTGAGATGGAGTCTTGAAGGATGTAAGTTTCTAAATCAATCTATCTATAGGTCTCCATTTTCTGTTCATACTCTGAATATTTGATCATTTTGGTGTTGCCAACCTGTCTACACAGCAATGGTGAAGGTAAGCAAGGGGGTTGTCATACAATTTGGAGTTGGGTTGGATTTTAGAGGACAATCCAAATGGGTTATTTTACAGAGTAGTAAACAGTTTCCTAAGGAAACATGGCAATCAGTAGTAGAGACTTCATTCAAACTCAAATACATTGCATGAAATCCAATTCTTGGACCTCAATGCTTGTCAAAAGTTAGAGCTCATGTTTTCTTAGAATGAAGAAAAAAGCCTTCATGGGAAAAGTAGTACTAACAGAAGGATACTCTTGATGTGTAGTACTAAAAGTCAATTTGATGAGAGGAGAGCATTTCTGTGATTTCTAGAGAAATTTCCTAAAATTCTCTGAAGTAAGTCATGCCAGTAAATAAATTACAAAAAAGGATGAGACATCTTTCTTTCATATTCTTTTATAAATTCCTATTTTAAATAGGAATTTTAAATCCTATTTAAAATAGTGGAGGAGAAAAATATGTGAACTGGTGAGATCAAAGTGTGTACAAAGTCATTCCAAAAAGTCGATAGAATAAACTACAGTGGAAGGAATGATCTGGAAAGGCCTTATATTCATATCTCTTGAGGTCTACAGGCAGCCAAGGTCTTTAATCACATGGGTTTACCCAAAGAGCAACCATCTAAACTACTGCTCCCTACACATTCTCACCTCTCTCAGAAATTACATAGAACATGTGATAAGTCAGATTGTGGATATCTATGTTGTTTTTTCCTCTGTAGGATGGAAGTTTCTGAGGGCAAGAACTATATCCCATTTTGCTTTTGTGTCCTAACACGCGACACAGTGTTTGACCCATAACAAACAATTAATGCTTGTTCATTGTTCATTGAACAGAATTAAATCTAAATGAATGTAAAGTAACACGACTGCATTGCTTAAGAAAATTTTAAAGAATATAAAATTTAGTGATATTAAACTGGCTTTTCTGCCTTTGAGCTCAAGATGGGGTGATTGGGCAGTTTTACCCAGAAATGTCACTCTTAGAAGTACTTGCCTTAATTCTAGGATATTATTTTATATACTTTTATTCAGCAGATGGCAAGGTAAAAAGAATACAGACTTGGAATCAAGAAAAGCTGCATTCAAATCCTTTCTCTGATACTTACTAGCTATGCAATCCTGATCAAGTTACTTAGGCTCTATAAGTTTCTGTTTATTTATCTCTTAAATGAGGATCATAAGCAAATGTCATAATGCATAGAGTTCCTTGCAAACTTTTAAGTCCTAAAGAAATGTCAGTATTTTAAAAAGATATATAACCACTTATCTATAGAAGAATATCTCATTCTTAGAAATAGTGTTTATACATATGAATTTTGAAGTATTTGAATGTTTCTTTTATAATTTATGTGTAATAAATCACTATTTTATTTATATTATTTTTTATGTTTTGTTTATATGTATTGTTTATAATGAATCACTATTGTAACAACAAAATTGACATTTAAATAGAATTAATAAGTTCACTTGATTAAAGGGTAACAACAATTATATTGATGATGATAATGTGTATTTACTAAAGGATTTAATGTTTGCAATATACTTTGGAAATCTCTCATTTTAACCCCATAAAAAGCCTGGGAAATATGCATCCTAATTTTATAGATGAGGAAACTTGAGGCAAAGAGAGATTTAGTGACTTGTCCAGCATCAAGTATCTCAAGAATTTGGGTCTTTCTGACTCCAGAATCAGTTGTATCCACTATGCCTTCTGCTTGCATCTACATGTTTATTACATTATTAAAATTACTAAAGGTTTATTGACTAATTTTCATTTCATAAATAGCTAAAAGTTATTAGCATCTCTGTTATACTAAAGTGAAAAGTGGAATCAAGGTCTTTAAGTGGCTTGCCTGGGGCCCCACAGCTAACAAGTGTTAATAGGATTTGATGACATCAAGACCAATATGTTTTCCATTGCAAGGAGAAGTTTCCCCTCAATTTCCTTGCATTAATATTACTTTTAGTTATTAAGCTAATGTCAATTTGTGGTCTAAAAGTGTTAGTTTAGCTTCTGGATATGGATAACTTAATTCCATGAAGTCATTTTTCCATTGGGAAAATTTAATATAATGTATTCAATATCGCACAAATGTTGCGATTCACAAAATTAGGTGGCACAAATGCTTCATGGAATTTTAAAATATTTAATAACAGTTTTCCATGTAGAACTAACTAGGATGAGTCCTTTCATAGGACCTATTTTATTTCCATGAGTTTATACTTTTGGAGGGAGAATGGATGCAAAATATACCAATCTTGCAGCAAAAAGCTAAGCAAACAGCTTTTAGAAGTCAAAGCACAGTGGGACTTTGACACTACAGGATGTAGTTCAAGGTTATTTTATGCTTCCTTCCCATCCCCCATTTATTTTACCAATGCATAAGCTGAGTTCCAAAGAAGGGCTGTGTCTCATTGCTTACAGTCATTTATGCATAGTTATAAGACTTCAAATCAACTTTCTTAATCCTCCATCCATTGCCCATGTCTGGATCATCTCAGTAAATCTAAAACTATGAAATGGGGTTACTAACCCCAGATTATGATGGGTTTATATAGATATACCTGTTATCTCTTCGTCGGCCCATTGTCAATCTGTTGTGAAAAAGGGTTCATCACCTGAGTATTTTTTCTTTTCTTTCTTCCATGAAAATTAACATTTTATACCTGAGTCAGAAGGTATATAAGTCTTGACATCTGAAAACCTCTGCTGGTGAAACCATCATAGCTTCATAAATCTTGAATTAAAAGATGCTAGAATAACTAAAGGGCCAATCTTCTCTCTTATAGATGGACTAACTATGGCTCTGAGAAGTTATGTGACCTCTTCAGGGTCAAGGACTGAAACAATCTGAGACAGGATTCAAACCCAGTTTCTCTGACATCAGAGCTAATGATCTCTCACCTATACCAGGAATTCTCATACAATTAAAATCTGAGATCCACACAATATTTACATAATTATTTTCATATTCATTTACCTATAAATATGTATTAATTTCACCTATAACTTATATCTATATACAAACATACACATTTTATGTGTGTGTGTGCTAGAGAGAAAAGAAAGAGAGAGAAACAGAGATAGAGAGAGTGTAGAAAAGAGACACACAGAGAGACACACATACAGAGATTGATTTCTATATTATATATAACACCACTCCTATGTTCAAGAAATGTTGGTGGCTTATGACAGATTCCTGTATGACCTTCTGAGACCTTCCTAGTCTGACTCCAAATATCTTTGCATGCTGCTTTCCCTTTAGATCTCCTTATGAAATCTAAATTCCAGAAATCTGACCCATTTGACATTTCCTGAACAAATATTTCTATGTCTTGCCTCCATCCCTTTGTATAGACTTCCTGCCATTCCTGGGACACTATCCCACCTCCTTTTCACATTTCCTGGAATCCCTGACTGCCATCAAGATTCAATTTATGGTCAACCTTCAGGAAGTCTTTGCTCATTCCACAGTTATTAGTGTCTCCCTGTCTCAGTAATTGTGAATGTATTTAATATTTAGCTTTTGCTTATTTGCTAATGAATTTGCTACATATCTTCCAATAAAATGTGAGGGGAGGGGTTAAATTCACTATTTATATTAACTGCTTGGTCCATAGGAGAAACTCAAAATGCCTAATTATTGCTTCATATATGGAAGATCTATAGACACACATATAGTAATACATATATGCATATATCTAAGTGAGAGTCAATGACACAAAGTTACACTTAGGAAAATACCATGGTGGGATTTTGCTTTTTACTGTAGCATTTCAAAAGTTATTTTTGGATACAGAAAATGCCTCAGTGGAGCACTTCCCAAGATGCTCCAGGTGCTTTAAAGATTTTACCATTTATAGCCAGAGAATAGCAGGGAGAATGCAGGAAAAATGAGGAACTTTCAAGACAGAATGCTATTTTATGTTGCATTCATACAATTTTCATACAAGGATCTCTTTTGCTTTTAATATTTCAAAAACATTTATCCTAAAAACAATATAGGAAATTGACAAATAACTACTGCTTTGTAGTGATTTCACATCAAACTTTTATTTTTCTTTGTAATCATTATTTTTCTGTTTGTGGTATATTTTTCTCTATCAAAATGGATGACTCAAGTTGTTTCTATAAAAAAGCTGAATGCATTTCTTCATTTTCATAGGCACTATGGTGGTGTTAATTATGACAACAATAGAAAAAAAAGTGAAGGTGGAACTCATCAAGCTCCTACCAGTACCCTGCCCAATATCCAAGATCCTTATCCCACTCACTAGGAAGAAAAGCAGGAAGTGGGAGAAATTGTCCTTCTTTACCAGTCTCAGTGATGATCAGATTATTTTTTAAATGTCCAACAGGAATATGAAACTTCTTTCCCCACTCCCAATCCAGCAGGAATATCAGTCTTGGTTAAATGGACCCCAATAATCGGTGGGACTGCAGAGAGGTGACAGATTCCCATTAGTACCTCCACTTGCATTTGAGGATGACATGTTTCTTATAAGAGGGGGGAAACTTTTGTAAGCCCACAGATCAGTTGGGAATTTGATATTGTGCAGCAGCCCCAAGATCTCCACTCTATCTATATAGAAAGAGGCTAATGAAGTCAGATCAAGTCCAATTGAAGGCAGAGTACTCTAGCACCACAACCAATGAGTCTCTATTTATTTATTATGTCCCTCAAGACATGATTTCTTCTCTTTCTTTAGGTTTCTTGAGTGGTGGATGGAGAAGTAGAATATGGTATCAAGGCTTCTCAGATGAGCAGAGAACAACCTAAGTGTGACTTTTCTCTCCAATTCCTGTCTTCTCTTGGGATTTGGAACAGGATGTTGAGAACTTGCTTATTTATTATAAACGTAGGCAATTCTGGTCCCAGGAGAAGTTTAACGAATTCATCTTATTCTCAAAATGCTTCTTTGTTCTGTAATCTCAGGATTATTAGCTTTTTTGTTTGACTTGTGATTTAACTGGTGAGGGAATTCCTCACCAGGATAAAATTTATTTTACAGATTTTTATGTATATGTGTAGATGTAGATGTAGGTACATGGTGGGTACAAGCATATATGTATATTTATGGACATTTTATGTATCTATGTATGCATAATGCATTCATGTATTTATATATTGTATCATTATAAGTGGTTGCTTGCTGCTACTCAGTTTATACTCTTAGAAAATTGCCTGGACTGTTTACATGTTCTTCAAGTAGATTAGGGTCATAGAACTCCTGAATGTCTGGGACTTAATGTATTTCTTCTGAGCTCTGAGGCTATCTTTCTATTTATCATGCCATATTGCCTCTTAGCTTCAGGGATGCTATTAAGAATTATATGCTAATAGCATCACAAGATCTCAAATTTAGAACTGGAAAAGGATTATTGAATTATTTAGCTTCCATCTCCAACTAGCTGAAGCTTAGGGTAGTGATGGGCCTTGCTCCAAATCAGAGTCTTATTAAATGGTAGAGCCAGGATTCTATCACAGATCCCGAGATCAAAGAACAGGATCTAGGACTTTCTTCAGAATCCACCCAATCTAATCTCTCTTTTTTAAAATGGGAAACTGAGGTTGAGAATTCACTTAAGAGCACAGAAATAGCAATCACTAGAGGTAGAATTTGAAGCCAGGTTCTCTGATTCCAAATTTAGTCTTTATTATAACATAGCACACTATCTCACAAAAAGATTTGTCCATCA
The DNA here is from genome assembly GCA_023553655.1 of Myrmecobius fasciatus. NCBI lineage: Eukaryota > Metazoa > Chordata > Mammalia > Dasyuromorphia > Myrmecobiidae > Myrmecobius > Myrmecobius fasciatus. The sequence continues at coordinate 51,677 of JAJPUD010002575.1, forward strand.
GCAAGTCTCACAGAAGTACTTTTAATAATTTTGTATTTTTTTATTTGGTTGATTTGTATGTGTTTTTTGAATTAAAGATCTCCTAAAATGACCATGCGAACAGAGTGCCATACTTGGAGTCAAAGATATCTCTTTGCGAATTCAAATCTGGTTTTAGACACTTACTGTGTGACTCTGGGTAAGTCTCTTAACCCTGTTTATCTCAATTTCTTCACTATATTATGAGCTGGAGAAGGAAATGACAAACCATTCAGTGTTTTTTCTAAGAAAATCTCAAATGAGGTCCAAGTGTTGGACTCAACTGAAAAATAACCAAATAATAAAACATTGATACATATGCTTTTCAGTAATCATTAAATGGCTCTCTTCCTTTGCCTTCACCTTCCTCCCTCATCCAGCCTCCAATTATCCATTTCTTTAAAAAAAATTCCCATAGTCCCTTAGCATGTTTGCCAGAAAGATGGAGATGAAGATTTTAATGATTCAGCTCAATTCTTACTATCAATCTCCACATAAGGACTTTTCTCTCAGTTTTTAGATGTAATAATTCAAGATCCCACTGGTCAGAAATAAATGAAACATTTAAGAGAAAGTAAATTATCCATAGACAATCACAATGACAAGGCTGCAAGAGACTTTGGAGACTGTCTCATCCATTATAATCATCCTATAAATGAAGATGAGAGAAAGCAGAAAGCCTTAGAGACCATCTAGCTCAATCCTCTCAATTGATAGATAAGAAAACAAAGAAGAGGAGGGATTAAGTGACTTCTCCTATTGGCAGAGACACAAATAGACCCTGGGGCTATTACCTCCCAGAAAAGCATCTTCTTTTGAACAGCTGCCTCTTTCTTGTTCAAGCAAAAACAAACTCATTTATAACTGGTCACCACATTTATGTTGGAGGTTTTAAAAACATACATGGAAAGACAAAGGGAGTTTGTTGCAATCATGTAAGAGCTGACATAAAACTCGCTTTCATATTATTTTTATTTTATTCTACATTCCTTTATTATTTGCCAATACTTAAATGGGCTACTGTTTGGCGGCTAGATGGTACCTTGGATTAAGCAATAGACCTGGGATCAGGAAGACCTATATTCAATTCCAGCTACTAGCTGTGTGTCCCTGAAAAAGTTTTTTTAATCCTGTTTACCTCAGTTTCCTCATTAGTAAAATATGTTGGATAATGAAATGGCAAAACTGTAAATAGTATAATGAAGAATCAAACCTTACTGAAAATGATGAAACCACAAAAAGAACCTATTTGATAAAATGGATTGAACAAATCAATTTGGTGTGTATGTGTGTGTGTGTGTGTGTGTGTGTGTATTAAAGTAAGGGATAGATATGCATGTGTATTAGCAGGAATATGAAAATGTATGTGTATATTTTTGAGAAGCGGTATTCCTGGATACCAAATTAGAATGGCTTCAGTTCCAGCCCTATCACAGAGTGGCTGGGAGACCCTAGGTCAGTCATATCACTTAACATTCTTTGATCCTAAACAACTAAGATTATAAAGTTTAAAGACCATTCTAAGGTGCTCATTGGCTTCTTGGGCCATTCTTCTATCCTAAGAAAACCACAGGTCCAGTCCCTATTCCTTTGAATTTTAATATAACTTTTATTTCCCCATGTATTTTTCCTTCTCACCCACTAGGTAGTCATCCTTTAAAAGACACACACACACACACACACACACACACACACATTCAAGTCAGTAAGCCTAAGGGATGCTTCAATGAATCAGATATGGGATGTGTCCCTCCATGATTGCCTACCAAAAGAAAGAGGGAGACATGTTTTTTTTTTTCTTTGAGATTAAACTTAGCCACTAAAGTAGTTTTGATTTAATAGAACTACATGTATTTATAATTGCTTTTGCTGTTGTTTAGTTATTTTTTTAGTCATATCTAACTCTTTGTAACCCCATTTTTGGCAAAGATACTGGAATAGCCTGCTATTTCCTTCTATATTTTACAAATGAAGAAATTGAGGTAATTGAGATTAAGTGGTTTGTCCAGAGTCATATAGTTAGTATCTGAGCCTAGATTTGAAGTTAGGAAGATAAATCTTCTTGATTCCAGGCCCATCACTCTATCTACCATACCATTTAACTGCCATTTATGGTTTATCCATTTATGTCTATATCCATCCATCCATCTATCTATTTACATGAATATGTAAGGTTTTCCCAGATTTTTCCAGTTGCTAGTCACTTTTCAGTGCATTTTAACTTTGAATTTTATATATCGTAAATTTACTTGTACTTATGGAGCAGTTGGATATTCCAAACAGCTAGAAAACTGGACTCAATGTAGTCAGGAAGCCCTGCATTCTCTCAGCCTTGTTTGGTAGGTGATAAGGATTGTGACATACAATGTTTCTGCCTTGGTCTCCTCATATGTAAAATGGACAAAATAATTGTAGCTACTTCCAGGATTTTCTTGCAGTCCCAATACAATCCTATTTATAAAGTCTGACAAACCTTGAAATGCCACATAAATGGTAGCTTATTATTGTTCATGCATGTTTCTCCATTCACCACCTCACTCACCATATAAATGCAAACTCTATAGTGACTGATTTTGTAGCCTCTGATGCTAGCAAAATGCTAGGCACAAAGTATAATCATTTACAAGTGATTATTAAATGAATGATCTTATTGCATTAATGCCATGTAGGAGCTTCCATTCTGAATCTCCATTTGGCTGAGGAGAAATTTTGTTTTTATGTGGAATTTTTTTAGGGAAAAGCTGTAGCTCCTAGCAATTATGAGACATAAAAACATATTAATGCATCTTCTAGGAGCAAATTAAGCAAAGGAAGTCTATTCCTGAGGAGGTTCAAAACATTCTGTCAAACAAATTAGTAAAGAGAGAACTTCCTCAAGTCTTTGGAAAACTTCTGGCTGACTTTCAATTTTCTTTTGGTCTTCCTATCACCTTTCTTAATCTTGGTAATGTCAGGAAAGATTCTCATTGCAGCAAATAAGCTTATCTTGCTGCTCAGCTGGCCCAAAAGAGTAATACTCTTCTGATGCACTGAAGGCAGCATATGCAGGGAACATTATCTGTACTCCGAGAGAGGGAAGCCTTATTATAGGAGGGAAAATAGCTTGTGATTGCTAGTTAGAGTAATTTACTGGGGGGAGAAGGTGAAAGAAGAGGAAGAGTGAGGGAAGGGAGAGGTGGGGATAAAGAAATGGAGAGGAAGGAGTAGGTAGGAAGAAGGAGGAGAAAGGGAAGAGAAGGATAAGGAAAGAGCAGGGAGAGAGGTTAAGATGCTTGTGAATAGAATCTGACCTCACCAGGTATAATATTTCATTTTGTAGCTTTCAACTTTTAGCAACTGAATGGCCTGTTTTCAGCAGATTTATTGGGTCAGCTTAATCTTGATTCAGGCAAACAGACATTTGGGAAAATGTTGTGTTTTGGATTACTTGGTTCAGGGTTTGGAAGGGGAGGAATTCTCCCTCCTAGTCTGGAGCCTACCTATGTAGAATATGTGACCCTCTCCCAACATATTAAAATCTCTTTTAATATTGGGGGGAAGGAAGGAAAATCATGTGAATAAGAGAAAATAAGGTCTATCGATTCACCTCAAAGATTGAGCAGGTGCATATGCATGAATGCATGTGTGAATGAATGAATGAATTAGTAAGTGAATAAATGAAAAACCATTTAGAAAGTGATTATTATATGACAGATAAAAAATTAAGTGTGAATGAGGCAAAGACAAAAAGTAACAGGTTAAAGACTATATTATAATGGGGCAAGATGAAATATATATAGACACACACACACACAGAGAGAGAGAGAGAGAGAGAGAGAGAGAGAGAGAGAGAGAGAGAGA